>JADRCD010224797.1:21249-66130 GCA_019843815.1 Montemys delectorum | reverse complement strand
ACAGAGACAGAGACAGAGAGACAGACAGAGAGAGAGAGACAGAGAGAAATATTGGAGAAAATGGAAGCCTAGAAACCTTCATTGTCAAAACCCAGGTAGAAACCAAGGAAGAAACCAAGAGAGCTGAGATTAAGTAGTCAAGGACTCAAGCAGGAGGCCAAAGAGGTAGGCCATATCAATACGGTGAGAGTGGTCACCAGTGAGAAATGTGGCAGAGATGTAGAATCATATGGCTGAGGTGATCCATAAAGTTTGGCATCATAAGAAGGTGCTGGGTGACTCAAGCAAGAGAGGTGGACAGGAGAGTTTTGCTTGTTGTTTGAGGGAGGGACAGCTCTTGAGTCAGTGAGTCTTCCTGCAGGTGGATACTCAGTTAGTGAAGCCAAAGGGATAAACTTCTGCCCAGATCAAGAGACTCAAGGCTAGTGGGATATGTTGGAGGAGAGTAGCTCTGTGCCCAAAGATGGATGGTGCCTTGGCAAACTACACCAAGAGCACGGTAGGTGGGAAGAAATGCTATGTGGATTTTCTGGACCCTCCTTGACCAGTATCTATTTGTTCATGCTCCTACAGAGTGAATCCAAGGGCCAAGGAAAAGTGTGTGTGCATGGTAGTATGGAAGGGAATATGGGCCGTGTTGGGCATGGCCTTGTGGCTTTGGTTTTCTGAACCAGTGTCTGAGACCCTAACCTTTGCTCCAGATGATAAACTTGGTTTTGTAAATTGATAAGAAGTGGGAATTTATTGATCTTTCCCAGTGGGATGGAGGACATCAGGAAATAATTGTGTCTTCTATCAAATGTTCTGTTTGCACAGCTCAGAAAGTCCAGGGGGACTGATCTCAGGATCATTCAGAGCCTTTTTTTAGTTCTCAGATCCCTAGCATACACCCTGGAGCTTGTGTGTAGATGTATCCCTGCACCTGTGACCCCTACCCACATCCCTAGGATGTGCAATCTCAGTTCTGGGACAGCCAGACAAGGAGCAGGGAAATGAAATGTTAGTTGAAATGTATGAATTGCTTGACAGCTGGATAAGAAGGCTAAGGCAGGAAGCTTGCCTGGGTTAGACAAAGTTCAAGGCCAGCCTGGGCTATTCAGCCAGAATGTATTTCAAAATCAGAGAAAAGGAAGAGGGAGGAGGGGCAAGAGAAGCCAGTGGAGGATGGAAGGAAAGCAGGAAGAGCCAAATTCAATAACCCAAGGCCTTTATCTGTTTGTGTGGGTCCCATTTTTGCCCTGCACAAAGATGCACTGTACACACCTATCACCAGGCACACATGGCTGCACACACAGCTGCTGCATTCAGAGACCAAACTCTTCAGGTGGAATCAGGACCAAGATGGAGACAAGAAGGGCCCACTGTTTCTCCAGCCCCACCAAGCCCAGGTTGTGTTTCCCACTCCCTGTTTTGTGGCAGGAACAGGCTTCTCCATGGTGGAATGTAACTGTGCCTGTCCTTGTTTGCCTGGCGTCCTGTTTGTTCCCAGCACAGAACAATGACCTCCTGTAAGGCAGGGCTTCCCAGCCTCACCGAGGGTTACTGAACAGCCCCGATTCCTCCCCTGATTATCTTGAAGCCTGTCAAGCTGTAAGTTCTCCCGCCCTTCTCTGCTCTTTCTTCCTAATAGACATGAAACAGTGCAGTCAATAATATTTTACTCGTCTTCCCCTGCGTGTCTCCTCTTCTGATCAGTTTAGGCGGGTTTGACTGCGGAAAGTCAGAAGGGAGGTTACGATCTGAAAAGTTCAGCCAAATGTTATCAGCCTCCGAGATGTTGCTAAGGGAAAGGCCCCCCAGCCCTTGGCGACCGGAGCCAATAATAGCTGCGATTCACTGATAGTATCAACGCCTGTCAAAGATCCAGGCGTTTGCGGTTCATCTGTAAACGCAAACACCTGTATCCAGTCAAGCTATGATGGTTATCGTCTTATTCCCTGTCATGTCGATGGTTCCTTGAAGGGGCTGCCAGGATGTGCTAAGCTGTGAGTTGATTTATAAAGTGAAGGGTCTCTCCAAAACTTTGGCATGGATAGGGAAATTGACAAAGGCGGGCTTCTCCTTGGTGGGGTGACGTGGCATTTTGACAACAGTGAAACCCAGTTGTTTTTCTTTCTTTTTTTCTTTCTTTTTTAACTGTGTTTTTGAACCTATGGCACCTGAGGGACCAAGTCATGGGAAGTGGGGTGGAAGGGAGTTTGGGCATGCTTTGAAAGCCTTCCTTCGAATGCTCCCCCATCCCCACCTCTAGGAAGGACACTTGGTGCTTGTTTGAGACTGATGTGTGTGATGAATTAGATCAAAGAGACTGACAGATAGCGTCCGAAGAGCTTTTCAGAGCACAGTATATACATAGCTGGGGTAGTTTTGAGATTGAACAGGCAAAGCCCACACTGTTAAATAAACCTAAAGTGTAAGGAGGCCGTTGGTGACCCACCCAGCTGTGGTGAGCAGTGTTTTCCCAGTAAAAGGCTCCTGGGCTTCTATGCTTGTGTGGTCAGCCATAGCTGCCTGAATGGAAAGACAGGGAAGGAAGACTCAGTGTTCATGGATTCATCCTCAGCTCATCTGTCAGGTTGTCCTGGCAAGAGAAGTGCTTATCCAAGAGACTGCCTGCCTCTGATGAAGCTCTACGTGGACTCATGGTTAGCATGTCCCAAATTCTTAGCTCAGTAGCATATGGTTAGACCACACAGTCTGCTTGTCCCATGGTCACACGCTTGGCATTATACATTTGATACCATCTTGTCCATCCCTTGAATAATGTTCAGCTTAAAGAAGGGTAGGGACAATGCAAAAGTCCCCAGACACTCTTGAGTCTTCAACAAACACTGTAGGTGAGTAGCTGAGGATAAATCCTCTGGAGTGGACAAGCTTGGCTCTGCTGTGAACTTGAACCACACCTTTCTAGGGCCTCCATGACCCATGAGTCCAAGGCAGAGGTGATTGTTGTGGTGGCACACACCTGTGATTCCAACACCGGAGGAGGGAAAGGTTGAGGCAGAAAGGTAGAGAATTCCAGGATGGCCTGGGGTATATTGTGAGCCCTTATTTCAAAACAGAATCAAACGAAAAGAGGGAAATGCAGTATGAGGACCCTAGGGATCGTGGTGAGAGGAGATGATGAACCAGGTTACAATAGACATTAACCCCACACAGTGATACAGAACTGCTTAGCCATGCACGTGGTCCGTAGGAAGCGCTCAGTGTTGGCCACTTGTCTCTCTCATTTTTCTGATGGTTACTATTTCATATTGCTGCCCAAACCTTCCAGGTTTAAAAAGTCAAATTTAGACCAGAAATATGAGTTTTAAGAAAATCGTTTAAGCTACTATCACCTCAAAGCATAAAAAATTTGCAGTGATTTAACCGAGACCCCTCTAGTACAGTTCACACATATAATGCCCCTGTAGAAGATTATAATAGTGCCTCAGAAAGCCCAGGGGTGGACTAGCAAAGCTAGCAAACCCATGGCCAAACCCTCATCACATTCAGAATATTCAAAAGGCCCCAGTCCTGACAATCTTCAGAACTCTTGAGCCTGAAAAACAAAAACAAACAAACAAAAAACCCAAAAAATTCCTACAATATTGCTTTTAGCCTGCCAAGAATATTTCAAGGTGTAAGGATCTGGTCCTATACTATTCATTGGTCCTGTGTTTCCATGGCGGTCTGAATGAGAAATATCCTCTGTAGACTCATGCATTTGAAAATTTGTTTCCCAGTTGGTGACACTGTTTGGTGGGAAAAATTAGGAGGGGGAGCCCTGCTGGAGGAAGTGTGCCACTGTGGGTGGGCTTTGAGGGTGGATAGCCTTGCTCCACTTCCTGCTCTCTCTGTGCTTGTGTGTGGGGATGCATCCTGCTCCTGCAGTCATGACATGCTTTCCCCACCTTCAAAGACTCTTTCTGTTTTAAGTTGCTCTTGGAAATGGTATTGATCACAGAAACAGAAAAGTAACTAATACAACATTTTAGCTAAAAAGATCATGGGCTGCAGAGATGACACATGCATGGGCTGCAGAGATGACACAGGCATGGGCTGCAGAGATGACACAGGCATGGGCTGCAGAGATGACACATGCATGGGCTGCTGCAGAGATGACACACACATGAGCTGCAGAGATGGCACAGGCATGAGCTAGAGAGATGACATAGGCATGGGCTGCAGAGATGACACATGCATGGGCTAGAGAGATGACACATGTATGGGCTGTGGAGATAACATACACATGAGCTGGAGAGATTATACATGCTTGGCTTTTGCAGAGGACCCAAGTTCTCAGCACCCCAGTTGGGCAGCTCACAATCACCTACAACTCTAGCTCCAGGCAATCTTATGCTCTGGTTTTTCTTGCATGTACATGCACACATGCATACATGTGCATACACGCGCACACACACACACACACACACACACACACACACACACAAACGCTTAAAAAATAAAAGAAATAGAAGGACCACACTGAATGAGAGCTCTGACAGCATACACCAGGGACAAGATGCTGCTCCATGCTGGATGCTCTGATGAAGTAGTGATTCTCATGGGGGTGTGGCTAGCTGGTGAAAATGGTATACATTGCTGCATCTGTGTGCTTTGCCTCTTTGAAAAACCAGCTCTGAAGTCCTCACCACCCCATGCTCTGTGCAGTAGCTTCTGCAACCTTTTGACTTCAGTATGAAGTGGGAGTTGTTCTCACCAATCATAAATATCTGATCTTATTTCTGCTCAAATGCCTAGCAGGAACTTTATTGCCTGTGAACATGCCCTGGGAAGGCGTCAGCCATGGGTGACACTCATGCACTCCAACTAAGGTCTAAATTTCACTTAAAGGATATCTCTGGACTAGGCTTGATAAGAAGGTTTACAATTCCAGCTATGCTGGAGGTGGAGGCTGGAGGCTTCCAAATTGAAGGCCAGCCTAGACGATAGAGGAGATTGTTGACTTTTGGCTTGGGAAGTTGGGTACCCTCAAAAACTCCCAAATTCCAGGCAAACCAAGGTGTTTGTGACCCGAGGCTATTGAGAATGGTGAGTTACACTTTCCTGTTTTGAAAGGGAGTCAAAGCAAGAAGAGAGATTTGAGGAATGACACATGGAGAGAGTTGGGTAGAGTCAGGTGTACGCGGACATTTTTAATAGCCTCATTATAGCATATACTACCAGCCCCAAAGCAAGGAATATTCTGGGATGAATGAGATTGAGTTTTCATTCTGACTACCATAAACAAATAGAGAATGTGTATTCCATCTCTACCCCACCAAATCCTTCAAGACACACATGGAGGGGGGACGAATAATTTTCTTTCTAGAACTATTTCATTCCTTTAGATCAACATGATTTGAGAGAGAATACCCTGCACCAAGGGTTTTGTTCTGTTTGATTTTTCAGTGGCTGACTTGCCTTACAAAGATGCGTGTACTTGGTTTGAGCATTAGGCCTTTGGCAGGGGGTGTCTCTTATGGTTTGAGTCTGGAATGTATCCCTCAAGATTATGTTTTGAATACCCAGTCTCTGCTTGGTCATATTGTTCTGAAGGCTGTGGAGCCTTTAGGAGGTGGGATGTAACTGGTGGAAGTAGGACGCTAAAACAGGCCCCTGGTAGCCATACATACTTCAGTTTTTCATCTACAGTTTTAGCTTTCTGGTCTACCTCTCTGCCTTCTCCAATACATTGGTCTAAAATCTGTGTGTAACTATGAGCTAAAATGATTTTTTTCCTCTTTCTATTGTGTCTGTCAGGTATTTGTTCACAATGACAAAGAAGTAACTGATACCAGGTCTTTTAACCAAGAGTGGTAGGTTCACTTGGACATCCAAAGAACACTATTGAATCACCTAAGAATGGCAGGTGACCATAGCCTTGGGTTAGCTAACCCAGGATGTCTGGGTAGAGAAGAATAATGGTTCGGTTCGAGACTAGACTTTCCTTTTCCCTGTCTTTCAATTAATATGGTTTTCTAAAGTGAACATGTAGATGTAAGAAATTAGGGCATTAATATTTATTTTGTTGTTGAAGAATTATCTTTCTGTTTTCTTACTTTTTCTGGTTATGGTTGAGTCTCTGGGGCAGTAATTCTCAGCTTTCTCAATGGTGTGACAGTTTAATACAGTTCCTTCTTTTGTGGTGACCATACGTTCTTTGCTACTTCATAACAGTGATTTTGCTACTCTTATGAATCATAATATAAATACCTGATATGCAGGACATATGGCATGGAAACCTTATATATGGGTCTTTCGACATCTAAAGGGGTCAAGACCCATAGATTGAAAACCACTGCTCTAAAGGTATTCTGAACCCAGCCCATGATGGTGTGTGCAGGACCTCACAGGAAGTACTACCTTGAGTCTCCAGCCACAGCTGTTATAGTTACCGGCTCCTAGGGCCTCACCCCCCCTCTGCCCCCAGTCTCTCAAACACCCAGTAGATAATCTTTTAAGTCACACTCACTGCACACTGGCCGCATACTCTGACAGTGAAACTCGAGCTTCCTTGGGGCTTGCTTCCATGACCGAACAAAGCACTTGTTCCCCCTCTCCAGAACTGGTCTCCTTATGCGTTGACCTTTGAAGCTGTGTGCTCAGTAGTGACTCCAGTTTTGCTTGGTTAAACATGGAAAAATGTTCCTCTAGATCGAAGCAGCTCCCCATTTATTTCAGAGCATCCTGTCGCTGACGTAATGCCGCCTGGTTTATGGCCTCATTGCTCTGTGTTTGGAGTTGAGTAATGCCTGCTGGTGCACCAGGCACCGCCTACGTAACCACAGGAAGGGGTAACATCCCATGGGCCTCCCAGGCATCTGCTGGGAAATTGCTTCTTTGGTGCCAGACAAATGAATGTTTTGCATATTTCTCACAAAAAGAGAAGGGTTGTGAGGCGGAGGTTAACATAACAATCTTCTCTTATTACAGTGATTTATGTGTGCATAACTTCAGCAGTGGAATGTCATCTCGGAGGTCTTTAATTGGCAGACTTTGGGGACCACAGAGGGAGATGACAGAGTGTGCTCTGAAGAAATAAGAGTGTCGGCTGCCATTCCCAGTGCGGCCCCACAGAGGAGGTCTCATAAATCTTGGGAGTAGTGGGGGGATAGCAGTCAACTTTTAAACTTTTGATTAACCTGATATCTGCTAATGAAACATGAAGAGGATCATCTTCAACCTCAGCTGATTTGGATCTCACGACACGTCAAATGACTGCCTAGGGTTTTTTGAGACAATCAAATGCAGATCTTCTGGTAATTTCTACTCAAAGACACCAACGCTGCGATTTGCAATCTTTATGACTTCAATGAGTCACCCAGTCTTGTCTTGCTGTGTGGAATATGATTGTGTGTTTTTAAGAATGTCACCAGATGTGTTTTCTGTTCATGAACCTCATCTCAGGCCTTAGATAAAGGTGCCATTTTGAAATGGAGTTACAGATGCCTTTGGCCTCAGGGTGTGGCTCAGAGAAGTCTATCCACGAAGGGTGTGGCTGGCTTTTTAGGAGGAAGGGAGGGATCTGGAAGGAATGGAGCGTGACCTCTGTGACAAGATGGCTTTGGTATCTGTGTCACTTGTAGGAGAGTTGAAGTCTTTCTACATGATGGATAACTCTGTGAACATCTGTGCTAACTGTATCCACAAGGTCAAGTTCCAGGCCTTAAACTTGAGCACCTGTGCTACAGGCTCTTTCATGGGCCACTGGGCTTTGGAGAAAAGATTGACAATTTACATCTTTGCATTTATTTTCAAAATTGCAATGCCTTTAGGCTAGAGCTCCCCAGAAGGGAGCTTAGCAGAGTGCAAAGTTCCTTCCTGGAGTTATGATCCAGGTGCCATCAACTCTCAGCAGCTCCCAAGCTAGGAGTGGACACTCCTGAGCCCATCCCCCCTCATGCTGGAAAGTTGGCTGGCTTGGTCATGGTCTCTTATGCGTCTTTTGAAGGCAATCAAGGGTTCTGTGAGTTCAGGTGTGTAGCAGTTCACTCTGTTTTGCAGTGTCCTCCCAGAAATCTGGCTTTTTACGATCTTTCCACCTTCTCTTCTGCAATGGTTCCTAAGTGTGCACAACACCCCTCCCTGCGTGTGTGTGTGTGTGTGTGTGTGTGTGTGTGTGTGTGTGTGTGATATATAGATGTCCCATTTGAGGCTGAATATTCTGTAGACATGTATTGAGAGCATATTTTACATCGGTCCTATTTTACTGGAGAACCTGAAGCCTGACTAAGCCAGGCAGTCATTAGGATCTAGTTTCCTCTAGCTTGGGAAGAGAAAGAAATTGATGGACAGCTCTTTCTTGGGCAGCTGCGGACTCTTTGGGGCAGGGTAGACCAAATCGAATCATTCCACCTAAGGAATGTGTTGCTTTGGTACTTACCCACCGACTCCCACCTGCCACTGTTGGAGTCTGCTCTGGGCTATAAACTCTTGGGTGCACATTGCAGGACCTTTGCTACATGCACTAGAATGTGTGCAACAGAGGGATACCTGAGGCTCCAAAGCACGCATGTTGTGAAGGATGCAGTTCATTGCTTGAGGTAGGTACCCTTTTCCCCTTCATGAACAAACTCTCTTTTCATTCCAATTTCAAAATGACTGCAACTAAGTCTTTCAGGCTGACTCTGTCTCCTAATCACCCGCTTCCTCTTTTTTAAGTGTTTTTTTTTTTTATTAGCACCTTAAATTGTACAAAGTGATGAGTCATAATGACATTTTAATTCAAGTACAGCATGTAGTCCTGCACACAGATACACCTATATGTATAAAACCTGACACAGAGATGCACATAGACACATGCAGACACCCACACATATACACACAGAGAAACACAGAGATACACATACAGAAATACACCACACACACACACAGAACAGATACATGCAGAAACACAGCATATACACATATCTGGAGATAGAGCATTTGTTCCACACACTGTCAAAACACTCCCACCTTTGTCTTCCTGGATCTCCCTTGTCTTAACTGGATTTCCAATTCCATTCAAATGTCACACTTTGAATCGTCTTTGTGGCTGAGTAAAGTCTTGTGTGTTCCTGGTAGCTTATTTCCCTTATCTTATCTGCCAATGGGTACCTAGAGCTTGCGCTCTTTGCTTGATTTCTGTTACTGTGATAAAATACTGACCAAAGCCAACTTGAGAGTGAAAAGGATCTAAGGGTTTATTAGGCTTATAGGTCATAGTTCATCATTGAAGGAAAGCAGACTGGAACCCAAGGCAGGGATGGAAGCAGAACTATGGAGAATACTACTTACTGGTCTGTTCCTTATGCTTGCTCAGCTTGGATTTTCTTCCCCAACACAACCCAGAACCATCTACCCCAGGGTGGCAGTGTCCACAGTGGGCTGAGCCCTCTCACGTCAATCATAATGAAAATGCCCTCAGCCAACTGTTGGACTGAGCATGGGGTCCCCAATGGAGGAGTTAGAGAAAGGACTGACAGAGCTGAAGGGGTTTGCAACACCATAGGAAGAACAACAATATCAATCAACCTGACCTCCCAGAGCTCCCAGGGACTAAGCCACCAACCAAGAATTACACATGGTTCCAGCTGCATATGTAGCAGAGGATGTGCCACGCAGACCTTGCGTGACAGCAGTATTTGAGGTGAAAACTTCAAGGAAAGTCAGTCTCCTGCCCCCGCATTGTCGCCTGGCATCCCCTAACTCAGAGGTAGCCTAGATATGTCCTCGTACTTTCGTGCTAGGTGCCCACCAAGATATGGTTTATTAGTGGGTAAACAAAGTTGCACACTGCTTTCTCTGACCTTTACCAAGGTTCCAACATCTTAGCCAAACCCTGGTTTGGAATGTTACCCACCCAGACTAATTGCCTCTGGCATTGTTAGGGAAATAAGGAAGGGAATAGGGCATTGAAGCTCACTGAATGGGAGACTTATCCCAGGGCAAGGTCAAATAGAATCCTTATTCTCAGTCAAGTACTGCAGCTAAACCACTCCTAGGAATTAGCAAGAGTCTCTACTAGCCCAGAAGATTAGCATAGTGGGCGTTTTACCTAGGATGGGCGGGACCTTGAGCCGAGTGTGTGTGTGTGTGTGTGTGTGTGTGTGTGTGAGACAATGTATAGCAGTCTGCAGTCAGCATTCCAGATAGAGCAGTCTGCATTGAGCATTCGAACTTGCTGGCACTCTGACTAGAACTAGAACTTAGGCAGACTAGGATTTAGATTCATGCAGTCCACAGTCCACAGCCCCCCCCCCCCCAGCCCACAGCCCACAGCGCTTGGGCCCTGGGGGTGCAGCACCAGTCGAGATTCGAGAGATTGAGCAGTCAAGATTTGAGCATTCAGCATTCTAGAGTCAGCATTCGAGAATAGAGCCTCTGTCCTCCTGGCTGGTGCACCCGCAGCCCCCCCCCCCCCCCCCCCCCGGGACTCTGGCCGGGCCCATGTGGCCTGAGTGTGCTCAGAGCCTGGGAGTGCTGCACCAGTCCAGAGGAGATGGCTGCTGTTTTAGACCTGGTGTATTTTTAGATGGCCTCAGATATACCTCACCTGCTGAGCTGCCAGATTTTCCATTTCGCTTATGCAATGATTGTAAGAGTCTCGTGCCATTTTTAAGAAATACATTCAGATAGTACACTTCTTGTGTAGTGTATGTTTGTCACAGCCGAATCCATGGCCAGAACTCATCGTCCTTCGGAACAAGGGCTTCCCCGCAAGAGAAACCTGGTCAATGGCAAGGATGGCCTTGTCAGGCATCAGTGGGAGGAGAGGTCCTTGGTCCTGTGAAGCTCAATGCCCCAATGTAGGGGAGTTGAAAGTAGGGAGGTGGGAGTGGGTGAATGGGTAGAGGGACACCCTCATAGAAGCAGGGGGAAGGGGGGGATGGGACAAGGAGTTTCCAGGAAGGGGGGGACCAGGAAAAGGGATAACATTTAAAATGTAAATAAAGAAAATATCCAATTAAAAGAAAAAGGAAAAGAAAATGTCCCACAGGCTTGTCTATAGGCTAATATGATAGAAGTATTTTCTTACTTGAGGTTCCCTTCCCAGATGTCCCTGTCTTGTGTCAAGTCAACAAATCTACCCAGCACATTTTCCCATTATTGTGGATAGTGCTGCAGTAAACTTGGATATGAGATGTCACTAAAACATTCTGATTCCTCTGGGTGTATACTCAGGAGTGCGATAGCAAGCTCCCATGCTGGAGGGCTTCTCTATCCTTCTCGTTCCCTAGTTCTGCTGTGGGCTAGCTTTCTTTCCTGCTCTTCAGGAACCCAGAATTGGAATATCTGATTATTTTGTCCTTTGAGAGGAACTGTCCTTAGAGTTTTGACTTTGGTTACTATCTGAGGGGAAGGAGATAACTAGCATACCAGTGACTTTAAACATCTTGTTTAGCACATAGTGGAGCATACACATTCTAGAACATTCTATTTCCACGGCTGCATCTTTGGGATTGTGGCTACACCATGTCTACCTGTAAACATTCTGAGCAGCTCATACATAAAGAATGCTATAATACACCCAAAGCAATCATTCCTTATGTTTAATGAGCTGTGTGCAAACAGGACTGCTCACCCCTTGCTTCTTCCAGGCTCCAAAGGATCCAGCCTTTTTAAATAATCTGTAGGCTGGGAGAGCAAACCCTTTAAAGCTCAAAGTGGTTTGGGTGTTTTAACGGCCCTTGTTTTCCTTCTGTAAAAACCCCTGTGTCTGTGGGGCTCACGTGCCACACTACTCACAAGGTGACAGCAGTGATCAGAAACATAATTTTCAATATTTATGATGGAAAATGCAATTTAGAAATGAAAGAGGGGGCACTTGTTCCTCCTTAGCTCGAAGCAAAATCATTGTTTTGAGACGTGTTCTTTATACAGTTAATCTGGCCTGAGTAATTTACCACACCCAGGCTGAGTTGTAAGGCTGGGGCCTCATTCATCAAGAAAGAATTATGGGCACAGGACGCATTTGAATTAGTAAATGTTGTGTGGAGCTATGGTGATTTGATTGCAGAGATCTGGAGAAGGTGAGAGGGGCAGCTCCGGAGTATTATTCCCATAGGAAAGTCAACAGGTGTGGAGAGTCTTGGGTCTGGACGTCCCTGTCCCCATTGGCCTGTGGAACTTAGTTTTCATCAGCCAGTTTGGACAAAGGGTAGCAATGTATTCTGGCAGAAGAGGAGAGCTATGGCTTGTTGAGGTTGGGTGGCTTGGTCTGCACTATGTGTGCTGGCCTCTGTGTGTGGATGTGCATGTGTGCGTGTGCATGCACACACGTGCATACTTGCCCATGAGTGCACATATATGCATTTGGAATAATTTGAGACTCAAAACCGTTACACACACATAGCACCAAGAGTTCCTCTTTATTTTCCCTGAATGATAGCACTGTATGTATCCCAAGTACATAATCAAACCAGAATCAATACTGGTGCAGTATTATTGGCTGAACCGCCGCAGTCCTTCAGTGGAATGTTCTAACCGTTAAATTGGTTGCCAGTGTCTCCCATTTGTGTGACGTCACACAGAGGTGAGATCTGCCACCTCGAGTCTGTTTTCTCCAGGCAAACAGCTGCAAGTGCTGAGTACCTGAGACCTTTGCAGGAGAGAGCCAAGTCGAGTCCCCAATCTGCTGTGGTCCCCATCATTCCATCGTGACAGACAGCCCAGCTACTCTGACTAGCCTCTTGGCCTGTCTTGTCCCTGTAGGCACTGGAGTTGGGAATACCTACAACAGCAACTTCAGGTCCCCAGTGGCATCTTGGGGCTGGGGATTGACACCACTGTGGATTGTGTTGGCTTTGAGGACCTGTCATCACAGGGGCCAGCTATGCAAAGAAGGAACTCCTTTAGTAGAGTATGGAGAGGACATTTTGTGTATATCCCACAGATGTGTTGGGCAGTGAGGCTGCTCTCTGCTCCTAGAGAAGAGTTCAGGAGACACTGTGCATGCTCCTAGATGAATAGCAGAGGCAGAGCAAACTGACTGAAAGCCTGTGGCATTGCTGGGGCCCAAAGAGCTTCTAGGCATTCATATTGTCCCTCCTGGCTTATAGTAGTTCTTTGACTGATGGTGTCACTTGTTTTGTTTCTTATTTTATTTTATTTTATTTTATTTTATTTTATATTTTAGGTCTTGAGTGATCCTTTTACAAAGCAACCGGCAAAATTTGGAGGCAGACACGCTTTAAATTTTTGTTTATAGTCTGTCCAAGGACAAAGAAATGGGTGGACCTGACCATTACCAAAAGCCAACTGGACTGAAGCCTAGGAGATCCTATCATCAGAGAAGTGCCAGTACAGTAGAGGACTTTTTAAACATACAGATTCTGCAAGACCCATTGTCTTAAGAGTCATTTCGAGGAAGACCAACAGCCCCGTACTGGGTGCTGGTATGCCCCAGAAGACTAAGCTGGAGTCTTTGTCTTTGAGAATCCATAGTGTTTCTGGAAAACAGCCACCCATACCATTAGCTAGATTATAAACAGTGTAGTCTGGCCTGTGCGGATGAGAGAAAGAAGTGGCGCTGACTGCTGGGACACCAGGGCCTTTGGCTCTATTTATCCAGCCAGAACATTCTAATGCAGGACACATCCCTGCCTTCCTGAACAAAATCAAAAGCAGCGAAGTCTGGCTTTCTTTTAAGAAGGGAAAAGTGGGTGGTGATGGAATCGGAGACAGAAACAAGCTGAACATCTGGAAAGAAGGACTCTCTGGAAGAACAGCCCCTCCCTTGCTATCCCACAGGTCCACAGCAGCCTCGGAGTGTCAGAGGATTAGGTCTGGATTCTTGTAGTAATTAATAGCACTTAAGTTCCTGGGTAGTCAGTTTTGATTAAGCAAACATTAAATTAATCCAATCTGCAAACGCACGGCCGGGTAGAAGCAGCAGCCGGATGGACAGAGGGATGCGTCCTCATTGGATTGCGGGCCACCTCCGAGTAGTTACAGCTGGATCAATACGGCTCCTCGAGCTATAATAAAATGCCTTCGACATGCTCATCTGTGGCTGAGAACAGTACACACATTGATTTCCTGGCCTGATATAACCCATTTACCTAGTCAGCTACTCCATTCAGGAAGGTGGAGGGGTCCCAAGACCCAAGGGACCAATGATGCCTGCAACGAAGGTAGCGGATGCTTGGGAAATGTCTTAATCGGCAGCACGATTCCTCCGTTAGGAAGACATGTTTCTTTGTGGGGTAAAGGCCTCCTCAGAGTCCTGCTGGCTTCATCTAGGGAAACACTGGAAATTGAGGAGGGCACGCATGCGCGTTTGTGTGTGGGGGGCGTGCGCGTGTGTCTCCCTGTTTCTGCGTGTCAGGATCTGCCCTTCTCATCATTTAAAACGCCAATGTTATACAATTGTCTTAGCTTCTTAGAGGGCAAATGGGGTGTGTGTTAATACAACCTCATTCCAGAAGTGTCTTCTACTCCAATTTGGGTGAACTGGAGGAGGCACAGAGAATGCCCCAGAATGCTCACATCTGAACGATGCTCCTCTATACCGATTTTTCTGTGACAGTGTTAAATTTAAAGAGAACAGTTGCTGTTTGATACAAATTAATGAGAGTGTGGTGTATCACATGTGGTGTCAAACGACAAGGCCAACACATGAAAACCAGTCAATGGGATCTGCCTCTCTCCACTGAAATTGTCGTCATCTCTACAGACTTATTGAAACGAAGCTATTATTACTGTCCAAAGCCTTTTAGACTGATCCCTTGGGTTCTGCCATTAAGAAACTGCTTGCTGGGGCTGGAGAGAGGACTCACGTGTGAAGAGCAGGTATGACTTTAGCAGGATACCTGAGTTCGGTTCCTAGCACCCATATCAGACAGTTCATAATTGCCTGTAACTTCAGCTCCACAGGATCCAACACCCTTTTGCAAACTCCACACACACACAAATTTAAAAGATAAAATAAAAAATGATTGCTTTCTAACATTTTTGATTACTATTTTATTTTACATGTATGAGTGTTTTGCCTCATGTATGCATTTGCATTACATGTATTACACACCTGGTGCGCACAGAGGTCAGAAGAAGGTGTATGTTCCCTTTGTTCTGGAGTTAAGAACAGCTATGAGCCACCATGTCAGTGTGGGGAATAGAGTCTAGGCTCTTTGGAAGAACAAGCAGTGCACCTAACTGCTGAGCCCTGTCTCTAGCCCCATCAGAGGAGAGCTAAAGAGTTTCGAGCCATACTGTGGGTGTTGAGAACTGACTCTCGGTCCTCTACTGGATTGCCATTTCTCTTAACCACTGAGTCATCTCCCCTACCCCATAGTTGCTTTTTTTTTTTCCTTAAGATTTATTTCTTTTATGTAAGTTCACTGTTGCTGTCTTCAGATATACCAGAAGAGAGCATTGGATCCCATTGTAGATGGTTGTGAGCCACCATGTGGTTGCTGGGAATTGAACTCAGGACCTCTAAAAGAGCAGTCAGTGCTCTTAATCGCTGAGCCATCTCTCCGGCCCCCATTGTTGTCTTTAAGAGGATAACTTGGGAGCATAACATAACTGATAGGGAAGGTGTAAGCACCAATATGAAGCTCCCAAGATTTAGAATGGCTCTCTAACTGTGTAGAAGGTCCTTGAGATGGGTAGACTTTGGGTTGGGCTAATCTAATTGTGTCTTGGTTTGTTTGTTTGTTTGTTTTTCTGTTTACTTTGATTTGTTTTTTTAAATTTTGCTTCCAAGTTCTTTACAATGAAGTTGATTTTTTTATTATTATTTTTATTTTAAAGACAGTGTCAATTTGGGTCAAGTGTGGTGGAAATACAATCATCCCAGCAACTCGGAGGCTGTGGCAAGAGGGACTACCATTTAAAGAGAATGTGGGGGGGCAGAGTGAGCGACTGCCTCAAAATGAAGTGTTACAGGTGCACAGGGCTAGAGATTGCCCTTAGACTACATACCCTGGTCAGTAGCTTTGTGCTGCACTATGGCCCCTGTCCCTCCCTGGCGAATCTGGTCAGTGTTGATGATCTCTTGCTTTGGAGAGAAGTAGAGTGGGCGACTGTGAGCCCCGAGCACGGTAGAAGAGAGTTCTCCACTGAACTCTGCACCCAGCATCTGAGATCTCCATTTAGACGTTTGTGTCAGCAACGATAATGGGAGTTTAGTCTTGGGTGTGGGGCTTATTGTGACATACAAGCTTTAAACAAAACAAAAATCACAATTTCTATTAAAATCATGCTTCTCTTGAGAGATGCACACAAGTATCTACCAAGTCCCTTCCTTTTGTGTTGCTTTGATATTTTTATTAATTTATTTATTCAATTTAAGTCCATTTCTCAGCAGCTATTTGAGAGAGTAGCCTTGTTCTCTAGTTTCTCTTACTATAAGGTAAAATATCGCTGAGTACCTCAGGCTGGGCTTCAACTTGCAGTTCAATCTTCCTGCCTCAGCCTCCTAAGTCCTGGGATCCACAGGGATGAATCGCCATGGCCAACTCAAATGTCCCCTTTTCAGTCTGATTCCATTTCAACAGAAACCTGCATTTCCACACAGCTCTGCCTGCATTTAGAGGTGGCTCAGAATTGCTATGGGTGTGGCAACGTTTTGGTAAAGCTTCTTGGAGGGTCTGGGTATTTTATTTATGGCTATGTTTAGCTCATTATTCCCAAACTGACTTCACAGACCCTAGTCACTGATAAAACACAAGTCCCCTAAGCTGTTACAGACACAGAGAAGGAACAAGTTCACCTTCTTTATCCCTACCTCCTCCCTTCGACAGACCAGACAATATTTTATTCATTCTTGGGGCATCTACTGACATCTGAATTGTTCAATAGGACATAGCTTTGGTAGTAAGAGTAAAATCTGCATAGGAGTTGTTCTTTGGCCTAATGGTATGGGTTCCTATGTGTTCTTTATTATTTATTTGTTTTGATACTGTGAATGGAAACCAGGTCCTAACATCTACTGTGTAGGAGCTCTATCACAAAGCCATGGCCCCAGCTCCTCACTAGGGGATTCTAGGCAGATGCATTACCACTGAGCCACACCCACAGCCCCCCACTGGCGGATTCTAGACAGGGGCTCTACCATTGAGCCACACCCCAGCCCTTCACTTGGGGGATTTGAGCCACACTCATAGCTCCCCATTATCTAGACAGGTGCTCTACCACTGAGCTATGCTCTCTATGAATTCTAGGTAGGAGTTCTACCACCTACACATGCTGCTAGGCCCCTACTTACTTCCACAGAGACTGTTCTAAATTGTACAAACTAGCTCCCTACGCACCCTAGAAGTTAGGGGGATGCTCTTAGATCGCTGTGCCATAATGATGAAAGTGGTATTCTCAGGGGCAGTGTAATTTTGCCTAAGATCACATAGTAAGAGCATCAGGGAGCCAGCATTTGTTCTCAGGAAGCCTATGGCAGAGTTCAAACACATAGCCACCACTGTTCTTCTTATAACTGGGCAATATTGGTTCATTTTTCTTTTGAGGAATGTGCATATGTGTGTAGTGTGCATGCTTGTGGGTGCACACGTGTAGGGCTATACATGCATATGGGTGTATGGAAGCCAGTGGTTGAGTACTCACATCTTCCTGGATCATTCTTCACTTAATGTATTGAGGCAGGGTCTTTCTCTTGACTCCAGAGCGTGTGGATTCAACTACTCTAGCTAGCCAGTTCGCTCTGGGGACCCCCTTGTCTTTGCCCCAAGTGCTGCTGGGAGGACAGATGCGCTACCCACCCAGATTTTACATGGATGGGTTCTATGCATTTGAACTCTGCTTCTCACACTTGGATGGGCAAGCACGTTCCCAGCCAAGCCATCACCCCCAAGCCTGGCTCAATTATACCTATGCCTTGCAAGTCTAGTTCTGTTTGGGTCACAAAATTGGCTGATTTAGGAAAAGCGTGGTGACGTACTGGTGATGGGATTTTCACCTCTAGCTTTCCTAAAAGTGGCACTGCTGGAATTCGGTCCTGCATGCATCTGCTTATATATGGATTTTGGAAGTAGCTGAGGGTGTGTGTGACACAGGTGTGCTTGTTATTACGGGCGCTGCAGCTCTGCCTCTCCTGGTGGCTGTTTAGCTTCGCCCTCACGGATGGAAGGAGCTAGAGAAGGTACTTTAGAGACACCCACCCCACACATCCCTGTGTTCGCACCTCTTAAATGATTATAGTCTCTGCTTTATGTTAGCACTTGCAGATGCTGTGGCATGCTTTTATGAGGCTGTATAGAATACAGCTTTTAATATCAATGTGTGTCTCACACATGTGTTCCGAGAACACATTACATTAGAAGGTGCTAGAAAGGAAAAAGACGCTAGCGATCTTAAACGCCTCCAAGTGCCTTTATAAGATGCAATCAACCATGTCTTAATTCCCTCTATCCATCATTAGTTGAGTGCTGAAAATATATGCAAAAGAAAATGGAAGCCAGGCACTAAGGTAGTGAAGAGGTTTTGCAAATTAGATTATTTGAGTGTATGATTCCTCAGATAGAAGGATATTGTCCAAAGGGCCCTCTAATGATTATTCACTTCCTTTGGTGCACAAGAGAATGCTGTCAGGGCCGCAAGCACACTTCACTGCAGATGAATTAAAAGGATGACTGTCAGAGCCTGGCTATGTCTACACTGGGTGAGGCTGGCTGAAGGGAAGGCCTCTCTGTGGGTCACACTGAGCCATGGGCTTTGGAAGGCAAGGGATTTGTTTGGTGCAGTGATGGTGGTCAGAGGCCTCCTTCACAGCTGGGTCATTGTCCTGAGCATCCTTCTCCTGCAGATAGCCCACTGTCCTCCGAGTCCCTGCCCTCTGAGTCCCCGCCCTCTTTTTCTTTAATCACACTTGAGTCAAATATTCAGTCTGGAAAAAGCGCAAGACTTCTCCCTAGCACTTTCCACTTATAAAAAGTGTGGGTTTGGAGGTTGCAGGGTTGGCCCGGTGCTTAAGAGAACTTGTTGCTCTCGCAGAGGACCCAGGTTCAGTTACTAGCAACCCCATCGCTGCCTATAACCATTTGTGATACCAGTTCCAGGGGACCCAATGTCTTGACCTCCACTAGGATCGGGCATACACATGATGCACATACACACATGCAAGCTGGATGATCATACATATATAATAAAATACATAAATTTAAAAATCATTTTTAAAGTGTATGGGTTTGGAGGCTGGCCAGGAGATGCAGAGGTGACAAGCATGCTCTTCCTCTGGCAGAGGATTGGGGTTCAGGTCGCTGCACCCATATCAACGCTGCACCCATATCAAGAGGCTCAAACCCGCCTGTGATGCCAGTGCCAAGGAATACAGCACCTTATTTATTTTGACCTGCCTGGGCACTTATACTCATTGCACAACATTTATCTTCCACACATAAATAATTTAAAAAGAATTAAAAGAAAGCCTTTTTACAGCATGGGTTCTAAGCCTTGAACAAAAGCAAACTGACTGCCACTAAAGAAGCTGCCCCCTTTGGGCCTTTCTTCTAGCAGGCAAGGGCTGGCTTCCTTCTTGTATTTCCATGACATGTCAGGGGGACTCTGACAGAATTAAGCCACAGCTGCCAGTGTCTGGTTTTCCTTACCCAAAAGGCTGGAGGAAGCAGCTTTCTGTGATAAGAGCTTTCCTACAGGGTCTGAACATTGGAATTTTGACAAATGTAGTCTCCAGGTTATCCCAAAAGGGCCATGGTAGACAACAGCATCCTACTGAATGGATCAAATACCCTGTATGTTGACTCAAACTTTTATCTTCCAAATTCCACTCTGTGGGACAGTAGCAAATTGCACATGAACAAAAAAGGGGTTTAAAAAGTTGGCTGGTTATCAGTGTCACCAGAATGGTGTCCTTTTAAGACCAGGAACCTAACAGGAAAACCAAAGCTGATACTTCAAACCAAAAAAGGAACTAGTCAGCTTTTATTTATTTATTTTAAGCCAGGGTTTCAGTCTATGGCCCAGGTTGGCCTGGAACTCATGGCTCAGCACTTTGGTAGCTGAGATTATAGGTGTAACTCACCTTGACTATATTCCATGATTCTTAATTCATTCTTCGTGTTCTTCATCCCCCTTAACTAATATATGAGCACTGTAAAAGTTCAGAATAGTCTCAAAAGCTTATAAAAGTAAAATCACCCGTTATCTCAGTGGATAAAGTAACTCAACCTTATGAGTATATTTTCAATATATATACACATACACATATATATATATACATGTATATATTCACTCAAGTACACATATGCCTTGAGTATATATACATACATATATATATGTATATACACACATACTATATATATACTATATATGTGTGTGTATATATTTGGATGTCTATATATGTAAATATGTATATAGTGTATATATGTATAGTGTGTATATTCATATATATGTATATACATACATATATATACACATCTACATATTAATTCTCTTTTAAAAAGGATCACGGAGTACTTATCATAGATACAGTGTGTCTTTCTAACTGTCCATGTTCCATAGTTAAAGGAGGATGCCAGATTTTCTGTTATTAAACTCACAAGTCTGGGAAATTAAAAAAAATAAAAAATAAAAAATAAAAAGGATCGCCAGGGCTGGGGATGTAGTCAGAGAGTTCTTGGCTGGCATGCATAAGGTCTTGGCTTCTATGGTCAGCATCACACACAAAATAATAATAAAAAATGAGTAATGGCCGGGCAGTGATGGTGCATGCCTTTAATTCCAGGTATTGGGAGGCAGAGGCAGGCAGATCTTCTGAGTTCGAGGCCAACCTGGTCTACAGAGTGAGTTCCAGGACAGCCAGGGCTACACAGAGAAAACCCTGTCTCGAAACCACCCCCCCCAAAAAAATGAGCAGTGAGTTACATTTAATTTAGTAACATGTTGCTTTCCTTTAATGTATCAAGGGCTTGCTTTCCCCAGTATTCACAGTTTATAGTTGGGTTGTTCATTCATGTCATGACTATGATCCCCTACCACAAATATTACTGTGATTCAGTATGCCTCATAGTTGCGTATTGTGTGGAGATCCCTTATTATCAAACCTTTCTAGTGCCTAATTGAATACACTTTCTTTGATTTCTGAGGTTGACTACGCAAAAATATGTATAGAGCACTTACAGTTCTAGGTACTGAATTCTTTGTTTTCTCTCTTTTAAAAATTTTTTTATTTTTATTTACGTATGTATAAGCACATGAGTATACATGCCCAAAGAGGTCAGATGAGGATGTTGGGTCTGATGGAGCTTGAGTTATAGGTGGCTGTGAGCTTTGGCTGTCGGTAAGAGCGACGAGCATGTTTAACCTCTGCGCTGCCTCTCCGCTCCCATGGACTTCGCTTTTTCCTACTTGATTGTCTGGTTTGTAAAAGTTGGATGTTTTCTGTGTCACAATACTTTCTCATTTAATGTTGTGAAATATGAGGCCGATAGTAAAGAGCACAGACTAAAGTATATGAGTTTGGAACACCAACTGCTCCTTCTTAATAACTAATCAGTAAAAACAGCACCCATGCCCCTGTGGTGTTTGATGGCCACATCCCCCATAGTCTCTGGCATTTGAATACTTGGTCCCCAGTGGGTGGTGGTGTTTGTGGAGGGTCAGGAAGTGTTGCCTCCCTAAAGGAAGTACATTGCTGGGGACAGGCTTCTGAGGTTTCAGAAGACTTGCCATTTTGAGGTCGCTGTTTTTTGTCTTTGTGTATGCCTGCATTGGTCATTTTGTATGTATTCCTTAGGGAAGGAACTATTCAAATACGTTGACTATTTTTAAAATGGGCACATGTTTTGATTATTTGAGTTCTTTACACACTAGGTTCTTATCAGATGTAGGAGTTTTTCTCCCATTTTGCAGTGTGTGTGTGTGTGTGTGTGTGTGTGTGTGTATGTGTGTGTGTGTGTGTGTGTGTGTGTGTGTGTATGCGCGCGCGCGCGTGCGTGTGTGACATTCTCCTTTGGTGCATGTACATTTTTAATTGTGATGAGGTCTATCTAATTTATGTAATTTTCTTTCTTCTTGTTGCCCATACTGTTGATATTCTAAGTGTCAGTTGCCAAATCTCAAATTATCGAGACTAAGTGCTATAATTTCTTCTAAGAGTTTTATGGTTTTTAGCCCTTATATTTAGAAGGTGGTTTATCCACTTTGAGTTAACTTTGAATATGTTGTGAAGTATGGCTATCCCTTTAATTCTTTTAACACCATGCCCTCTAATTCACTCTTTGATCATATTTAGCATAACCACTTTGAAGTTGCTGCCTGTGACATCCAAATGCCAAATCTGGTCCCACTTGGTGTTGATTTGCATTGATACTCCTGTTTTGTTTTTTTTTTTCCTCACTGCACTCTATAGTTTATCCTTTGCCATTTCTTATTCATTCCTGTTGCTGTTGAAAATGAAACACAATGGTATATTGTGAGTGATTATTTCAGGTGTCAGAGTGTATGGATGGAGGAAGGTCTGTCCAGAGGGAGGGGCTTTGCGGAAGAGTCTGAACCTAGTGCGCAGCCTAATTAGCCAGGAGGCCCAGACAGAAAGATCTGCATGGAGGATAAACAGGCCTCTGTCTTTCTAGAGATAGAGAAGGCTCCTGCTGCTGCCCTGCACATCAGAACACTAGTTTCCATAGCCTCTGGGCTATCTCACATCAGTCTCTCAACACTGGTAGAATGGCATTTCCCAGATGACCCAGCAACTCTACTCACACATGAATACCTAAACGATTTGAAAAGATACTAAAATAAATGTGTCTATATGTGGCCATGCACCAGAGACTCTGGATTTTTAGGCTTCACTTTTGGACTAGAAATGACACCACTATTGTCCCTGTTTCTGAGGTCTGTAGACTTGGATGGAGCCACTCTTCTGGGATTCCAGGGACTCCCGTGTGACAATTCTCAGCAGCCATTGTCAAATGACTCAGTTCGAATAAGTACCTTCCCCTACATCCATAGGTATAGCACAGAGATATTGCAAGCTGGCTTCTGGGCCATTCCAATAAAGCAAATCTCCCAACCAAGCAAGGGACAGAATTGTCTTTCTCAACAGCACACACAACTACTATACCGTAGTCTAAGTATGTAATAGTATTACACCTAAAATAATAATATTCATACCTTAATTAAAAATACTTCATTGCTAAAAGATGCTAATGATCATCTAGGCCATTGGAAAATGGATCCCATAGCTTTGCTCCACACAGGGTTGCCACCTTCTGTTTTTAAATAACACAGTGTCTACATAGCACAGGAAAGTGAATTGCAATGAACAGAGGTGTGCTAAGCTATATCTACATCCTGCTGGCCTCTTTCTCTGGAGAGTGCTAGCTAATACATCCATTGTACCAGTTTCTATAGAGTGACATTTCCCCTGAGTACTTGATTTTAATAATGTAATCTGGCCACAATCTCTAGAATCTATCTGTCTTCTAAGCATGTGTAGTTGGTGGTGTGTCTGTTTAGTTTTATTTTTTTATTTTAATACTTTAGCCTGGCTTTCTAAGGATTGTCTCCGTGTACCATCTACATTGATGGACCATCTGCCGAGGACTGGGGAGACATTATGGGTGATGATGGTGTCCCTCTCTACATTGGGATTTGAATGTGGAAAGGAGGGTGCACTTTGCAATCAGAGGTTTCGAAGATTTCATTTCTGCTGCTGTCTGCTGAGTCTTTCTCCTGCACATCAGAAATTCTCCAGGCTGCCACAGATATGTAGATGGCTTTTTAGCCCCTTCATGGCGTCCTCCATTAGATTTCTGGATCCTTCCATCACTTACCCACGCTGGAGCTGCAACTTCACACTAGCAGGGGACGGATTCTCTCCATCTATTCTTTCCTGAGTTTGCATCTTTTACTGACAGCACCAGCCTTGACTCTCCCTGAAGACAGTGCCCCAGGCATCTCTGTCCTGACAATACTGGCATGGTTGCACAAAAAAGGGGACTAGGACTCGCCCAAGTAAGACAAGGAAGCCACTGACTCCCACCATTCCAAATCAAAGTCCTAACAGTTTCTCCTAAATTCTTCTGCCTTACTGTTTGCTCTTGGACATGTTCCAAGAGGTTACAGAACAATGTAGTCGCCAGGCTTCTAACCATTGTGATATCAGAAGTGTGTAAGAATGCATGCACTTGGGAGGCAGAGGCAGGCGGATTTCTGAGTTCGAGGCGAGCCTGGTCTACAGAGTGAGTTCCAGGACAACCAGGGCTACACAGAGAAACCCTGTCTTGAAAAAAACCAAAAAAAAAAAAAAAAAAAAAACCAAAAAAAAAAAAAAAAAAAAAAGAATGCATCAGAAGGCAACATGGTGTACAGAGAGTCACAGGAACTCCGCACTACCCTAGAGTACATGTTTGCTATAGTCAGTTGAGTTCACCCTGATGAGTTTAGGATCACAGATGGCAAAATGTGCACTGATGCCTTTTGTCCTAGGACTGTGGGAGGAAGATGCCAGAGAAGGCAGTTCCAACATAGAAAGAACCAACATTTATTCTGGCTCATGGTTTTTGTAGCTCGGGCCCTTTTGGCCCATAATGGTACAGTCCTCAAGCAGGGGTGTGTGTGACAGAAAAAATCATCTCATGATATTGCTGGGAAGGGAGAAAGAAAGCCCAAAGACTGAGGCCCATGGTCTTCCTCAAGGGCACGTTTCCCAGTGACTGAAAGACACCCACTCAGTCCCACTTCCTAAAATTTCTATCAGTTCTCAGCAATAGGAACTGTTGCCAGTGCAGAAAGCAGGCCTTCAGCAGATGGTATGGGCTCCTGGGAGACATCCAACATCCAACCTAGAGAGCCGGGTCATGTGTGAACGCCATTCTGAGAGAAGCATAGTAACTCTCTAGAAGAAGCACACTATGAATGTGAGCAGAGACTCAAACCACAAACATGCACGGCATGGAGGTCACACGCAGTCACACATGGCAAGGCAAGGCAGCTTGGAGAAAACCTTGGATCTGGCCTCTGGCAGACAGGCGCCATCTTCCTGGGCCCAGGTACCAGCAGGTGTTCTTGGCAGATGCAAGGCTATGATTAACCTTTCTTTGGTGGTAGTGGTGGGTTGCATCGTCGCTGTCCCTCTGCCAGGTGTGGCTGGCTTGATTGTGTGGGTATAAGAGAGCCTTGGGGTATGACCACTCTCTGCTCTGTAGAAAGCCTTGGTTGATGCTGTATTTAAGAAAAACAGGAGCAAGGTAAGAAATAGAAATGGTAAGAGTTAGTTCCAGGTGTGTTGCCAGAGGGGCTTGGCATGTGAGCTGGTGGGTTGAAAGGAGGAAGATCTACCCAAAGTTGGGGGCCTCCGTGCAACACAAAAGCTGAAGCACTTCAAGTTTTCTGGTCTTTGGACTCAGATGTGAAATGGCATCCCCAGTCTGAGTCTTTCGGAGCTGAATTGAGCCATGCCACCCACATCCCTGACTCTCCATCTTGATGACAATGTGTTGTGGTCTTGAGAAGTCTCAATAATTACAAGAGGCAGTGCTCTGAATAAATCCCCGTGTCTATGTATGTATGTGTGTAGGTATGCACGTATGTATGTATTCTCTATGTATGTATCTACCTACCTATCTCATCCACTTATGTATATTTGTTGCTATGATAAATCCTTAGTGAGAGGGAAATATTTTTAGTTTTAGCTCAGTTTCAGAGATTTTAGTCCACAATTCTTGGGTGTGCTGATCTTGGGACACCATGAGGCCACAGGGTCATGTGACAAGTCTACTACCTCGTGGCAGAGAGGATGTGGGTGAGGAGGACAAAAGACCGTGTATAATTTCACAGGCATACTCCAGGGACTTCCTCCTAAAGTTTCCAGAACCTTTCAAAATTGTACTACTAACTGGAAAATATGCTAACATGTCTATGAAAGACATTTCATATTTAAACCGTAATACTCTCCATGTTAACTCTTTATCTATCTATCCATCTACATACAATTAGTCTCTCTCCCTCCTCCTCCTCCTCTCCCCCCCCTCTCACCCATATCTGGTGATTAGTTTTTGTTGTCAACTCCATTGGTTTTAGGAAAGTGTAGAAGATTAGGGAGCTATCCCTCAAGTGTATCTATGACACTTGCAGAAAGGACTGAGTGTAAGGAGACCCTGAGTGTGGGCAACACCATCCTCTGGTCTAGGGACGAAGACAGAATAAAAAGAGGGAAAATGAAATTCCAGCTGAGTACCAGGCTTCATCCATCTCTGTTTCTCTCCCACTATGACGTGAGCTGCCTTGCCCTGCTCTGCCCTTCTAGCTATGATGGATTGAAACTTTTGAAGCCCAAGTAAACGTTTCCTTCCTAAAATTATATCAGATGATCTGTCACATCGATGAGAGAAGTAGGTTACACACCATCTAGATGTCTGCCACCTATCCATCATCTACCTCCTTACCTCCTTACCTATTATTATCCTACTGGATCTGTCTCTCAGAGAAGCCCAAGTACAACTTCCATTGCCTCAACAGTAGTTTGCATGTGGGATCTGAGTGCTGCAACTCAGTATCACTTAGAACCTATGACTAATGCCAATATCTGGGCTGTACCCCAAAACCTTCAAAATTAGAACCTCCGAGAAGAGGTGAAATTTCAGTAAGTTTTCCAGGTGAGACTTTGAGAATCCCTAATCACCTTAGTTGGGTTACTGTTACTAACTAACTAACAACACTAACTAACTAACAACTCTTAGTTAAGGTTGTTATTTCTGTGATAAAACACCATGACTAAAGTCAACTTGGGGAGGAAAGTGTTTATTCATAGTTCCATGAAGCAACAGTTCATCATCAACAGCATTGAAGGTAGGACCTCAAATAGGGCAGGATCCTGGGAGCAGGAGCCGAGGCTATGGATGTGTGCTGTTTACTGGCTTGCTCCCCATGGCTTGCTCTACCTGCTTTCTTATAGACCCCAGGATCATGAGCCAAGGGGTGGTCCCACCTATAATAGTGGACTGGGCCCTCCCACATCAATCACTAATTAAGAAAATGTCCTGCAGGCTTGTTTGTAGCCTGATCTTGTGGAGCATTTTTTCAGTTGAGGCTTCCTCCTCTCAGATTACTCTAGTTTGTATCAAGTTGACATAAAAGAAGCCAGTCCACTTGTTGTGATGGCTATTCTTAGTTGTCAACTTGACTACATCTGGAACTAAAATGCCAAAATGGAAGGCATACCTGTGAGGGAAATTATTTTGCTTAATTTGAAATAGAAAGATCACTTCTAATCTGGATCGTTGAGTTAGGAAGACACACACCTGAGCCTTAATCCAGATCTTTTCAAACTGGGAAAAGACACACCTTTAATCCTGACCTTGAGGTGGGAAGACACACCTTTATTCTAGGTCACACCTTCTGCTTTTGCTCTTTGCCTGCTTGCCCTTACCCTGCTAGCACATCCATTCCTTCACTAGCATTGGAACCTGCTTATTTGGGGTTTCAGCATCTCCTGAATTACAGCTGAGACATCCAGCCCCATGGCCAGAGCAACTACTGAGTTCTTGAACTTTGTTTATAGCCAGCCATTGTTGGATTAGCTGGACTACAACCTATAAGTAAGCCTAATACATCCCTTTCTATATGTACAGAGAGACTCATTCTAAAACCCTGGCTAATTCACTTGATACCTAAGCATTTCCCTCTGCCTTCCCCAGCTTTGTACACCTTTCCTTCCAAAGCTTTGGGAAGCTTTGATCTGGCAAAAGTGGGTGGGAAAGCTTCATGGGCTTCATGCTGCGCTGTTGAGTAGGGCAGCAATGAGAGAGCATCACTGGAGAACAGACTGGGAGACAGCAGTGAGTCAATGCAAGTGTTGTCACAGGGTCAATAACACTGCCACTGAGCAAATCTGATGCTCAATTTCCTTTGCTCTGGTCAGCAGCAGACATAGCTGCAGAAACAGGTCGTTCTGTATTTTACCTCTCTTACGCCCAGAGCAAAGTCGTCAAACCAAGGGAAGAGACTAGTCTTGACTCTGGTGGTCATGGATGTCCCCACTAAAAAACATGTCATTTGGGGGGTATGGGTGATGTTTAACTCTGTGGGGGAAAGGGAGAGACCCACAAATGTGAAAGGCTCCAAAAACGCGGGCACCCAAGCCAGAAACCAGGGAGTGAGGTAGGGAAGAATAGAGACCCAAACTTCTCTTCTCTTAGTGTTTCTCTCTCATCCACAGAAACTTGATTGTGGAATAATTTTAGATTTTCCAAGATGGTCGAATGATAATACCTTATGATGCTACAGACCCCCCACTTCCATACATTTGTCAAAACTAATATGTCAGTGTCATTAAATCTAGAGTTTACTTGGATTCTTCTGGTTTTCCATTAATTCCCCCTTTACAGTACCCTGTCCAAGACACTATGTCAAGTCTGAGGAGATAGTTAAGCATGAGGATTCAAGTTAGATTCCAGAATCTATATGAAAATCCAGGTATGGAGCTATATGCTTGTTATCTCCGAAGTGGGAAGGCAGAGACAGGGAGATCCTTGGGGTCTCATTGGCTAGCCAGCCAGCCCAATTGTGAGCCCTAGGTTCAGTGAGAGATGTTATCTCAAAATAAAGGTTGATAGTACCTCAGAAACAACACCTGAGATTGTCCTTTGGCCTACACACACACACACACACACACACACACACAGACACACACACACATGTACATATGTCCTTGTACATATGTACACTCACCTACACGTGAACATTCATGTACACTCACACATGCCCAGAATACACCAAATTTGACTTCTATGTCTTCTTTGTGTCTATGATGGCTTGTTATACCTTTCAGGACCCTGAGTCTCACTGACCACCAGACTTGTGTATAAAATGTTCTTACTTAGAATCGGTCTAGAAAGGTTATGATTTTCTTTTCTTTTTCTTTTTCAAAGAAAATCCACATGTTTTCATGTGGACTGTCCTAAATTTTCAATGTTGGTTTCCACAGGTTGAACATCTTAAAACTCCAAATCTGACATGACTCAAACATCCAGAATTTTTTTTTGAATGCCACTGCAAAATCACAAGTGGAAAACTATTCCAACAAATTTTGTTTCATGTACAAAATCTTATCCTCATGCTTATCATTAGGCTATGTGCCTGGTCTGGATAGGGCAGATGGATGGTTCCCATGTTTGTCACTGGGCACTTCTCTAGGAATTTGATATATGAAGGTTATAGTAAAATAGGAAATGTCCTTAACAGCTTGTCCTCAGCCAGTGGTGGAATTTGGGAAAGTTCTGGAAACTTTAGGAAGTGAGACCTCACCAGAGAGACTATGCCTGGTCCTCAGTCTCATCCTCAGAGGCAGCTTCTTGTCTAGCATGAAGTAAAGGACCTTCTCTGACACACACTTCTGCCCCAGGATGCTCTGCCCAAGAATATGTAGTCACATGACCACAGATTGAAACATCTAAAGCCATGAGCAAAGTAAGTCCTTTGTCCCTTAATTTGCCTTTCTTAGGTACTTAGGTCCCATTGGTAACAAATCTAGTTAATAAGTACAATGCAAATGTCCTCAAACTTGAAATAGTTCTAAGTCCTAAGTACTCGTAGCTATAAACACCAAGTAAGTGATAGCCAGGCTGTAGGCTACGAAAGCTTTTTGCTAGCATGACAACCCCACCACGCATACGGGATGATCCACTCCCCAGGCTGGAGCAGGGGTCAGAGATCAAATCTTTTAAAATCGTATGCATTGCACAGAGCAGGACAGACACGGCTTCCAGCCCTATCTCACCTTGTAACTTTGGTTTAGGTGACCCAGAGATGAAGAGGACTTGCCAGCCACCCAAGCCAAAGCCTTTAGTTGTGGAAGAAGCCACCGTTTAGTGGCTGTACTATTTACTCTCGACCTGTCCAAAGGTTACTGTTGAGTGTTGTTGCTCCATTCGTTCCCTCCATTCACTGAGTCTAGCAACCTTGGAGGGAAAGTCTTCAGAGATCCCCACCCCTAGATATAGAATGTGCAGCTGAGTGTGAGCAAGATTTCTAATGAACTTCAATCACAAAGGACGAGGTCGGTTTGGAAAATGATCTTGTCTCTAACTGGCCTAAGAAAGATTCTCAAATAAAGAAAACAACAAGAATAACAACAACTAAACCAAACAACAAAACAAAACAAACAAACAAACCCAGCTGAGAGTTAGAGACACACTTCAGAGCAGGGACCTGTAAGCTTTCATGTGCTCAGTCAACATGGACTGTGCAATGTGGTACCACAATGTTAATCCTGTGGCTCTGGTAATCCTAACTCAACCTTTCTTATGCTCCTCTCCCCATGTACAGGACAGTGAGGCATGGTGAGATTTAGGTCTCTTGACCAGGATCCTGTAGTCATCTGACAAGGGGCCCAAGATTTGTCCCTAAACACTAGGTTAGGATCCAGCTTCAAGCCTGTATTCTTGGGTCACCTAGCCATTGACAGAGGCAGTGGTGGGTGTGCACAAGTCAGCGTGTATATATGTTTTTGGGAGAAGGTGGAGGGTTTACAGGGCTTGTAGCTGTCACTCAGTGGACACTTGAATCTCTGGCATCAGTCACATAGTGCTAGCTTCCAGAAGCCAGGACTATTGTTCATTTGCATTATCCCATGATAATTTTTTTTTTCTGGGGAGTTGAGGGGAGGGGGAACCAATCCTAAGGAGAGGAAGGTACTGAGCCTGAAGCCTTGCCTCAGGCCATAGTCCATAAAAACCCCGGGGACTGTTTTAAAAACTCCTGGTCATACCAGAGGTGAAGCCACATTTCCGGGCCTTGTGGCACACTGCAGAAAAACTGTAGCTGTTTCCCCTTTATCTGCATAACAACATAACAACATAACTTTGTTAAAAAATTGAAAATGTGCATTCTGTCCCATTGCCTGAAAGGGGCTGTCAGATAAGCCGTCCTTCTCCTATCGCATCTGATGGATGATGCAAATGGGTTTTGGCTTTGGAGGTTTTTTTTTTTTTTTCCAAGACACTACAGTAAATGATCAGAGTGCTAACATTCTTAACCTTATCTATCATCCTGAAACATTTTTTCTGCCTCCAATAAAACATGTCAGAGTCGATTAAGGACCTTCTTCAATGAGGTATAATTCATAGATTTTAGTAGGGAATCCAGGGGCACTGAAGTACTAAAGAGGCTGCGAATACTTAATTACAGATTTGCTACCATCTACCTCTGCTTCAGTTCTCTTACAGTCTCAAAGCCTTCTGTCTGATGGCGGGGGTCAGAGGAGGAGCAGGTAGGATGGCCGGGGATGTGTCACATTGTGTCTGGTGACAGGACTGTGAAAGATACAACGGCTCAGTACGTTTGGCAGTGCTTATCTGGTACATGAGTGTACATTACTTCCCAAAGCCCGGGATCACTTTGGACAGTATCATTAAATGCCACGTCATTACCTGTTATAGAGCGGTGCTTTAGCTTCAAGGGCCTCTTGGGACGCGTGCAACAGTCAGAAGAATGATGGGCAGAGATGGGGCCGGCATTAAATTTTCAATGGAAGTGGTATTGGCTTTGACTTTCCAGAAGCCTTATCTGTTAGATGGTGTTTGTCACTGGGCCTCGGAGCTGTGGACGCTCGTCAGTTGCAAGTTGCAGGCACTTGAACGATATGGACAGGTGAAGGCTCCGCAGGGACCAGCCTGGCTTGCAGAGAGCTGGAGGGGGTAAATTGAAGGTTTATTTATCCCATTCACTGTCAAGGTTAGCTTGCTAGAGAGCTGTCCTATGGATGCTTACAAATGCCAAAATCCTGGTAAATTGTGGGAAAGAGGCTCCAAATCACTGACCTTTGTACAGCGCCCATCAACGAGTCTGTGTCTCCGAGCGTGGTCCTTAGAGGGAGTTAAATGGTTGGTAAAACGAGTCTGATGCTGTTCGGTAATGTCAGCGGCTGTGGAGCTTTCTACTTTTGTGTTTTCAACATGGATAAAGTCAGAAATGTAACTGGTTAAAAAAAAAAAAAAAGGTGGCCAGGGTGTGTGTGCAAAAATAATCACAGTGGTGTGGGATTTGGCAGGTGATTTCCCGTGAATTTTCACATATGCAAGTATTCAAAACTTAGAGGCAGTAGGGACCCCCCCATTGTTCTGTTTCCATCAGAGCTGGGGATTTCGCAATTCTTTTTTTCATTCTCACTTTATATTTGGGACACCTGCTATAGCCTGGTCTCTGGGGGTTGCCCTTCTGAGTGATGGGTTCTCCTGCTGTGGACGTCTGCTTATGCCACAGACGGCTAATTTAAAGAGGCAGGAAGGAGCCAATCTTACCATTCTGTTTCTTTTGTTGAAGATGGGAAATTACTAAGCAATCCTGTTAAGGATGCTTATTCATACGTTGAGGTCATTGTGAAGCAATGAGAGGGTACTCTTCCCTCTTTGGAATAGTGTACATCTATTAAAAGGCCTCTCAGTGGAGCAGTCTGGGGCATGCTTTTCCAGTACCAGCTGTTGGGAGGCTGAGGCAGGAGGATTGAGAGCTTAAGGCCAGTCTATGCTATATAGTGACTTTGAAGCCAGCCTGAGTTAAGATTGAGATCATCTTAAAAACAAACAAAGAAATGCTCAAACCAAAACACAACAAAACCAGTTGCTTTAGGGACACGTCTATAGGATGCTTAGAAAACAAAAGGGTGAATACTGTGGTGGTTAGTTTGAAATATAACAATAAAACCACCCTCCCCTCAGGGTGGTGATCTGAACTTTAGTTTCGGGTCAAAAAGGAATCATTCAGAAACCACATTTAAAGCTATTTTTAACCCAATCTTTGCATTTGACTAAATGGCTTACAGTTTAGTTGCTAACAATTTAGTTGGGAACAGTTTTAGTTGGCTCCTTCCCTCCATTCTCCTAAGATATTTATGTGTGTATGTGTGTATGTGCATGTGTAAATGTATGAGTAACATACATATATGCATTTGGTTATATAGACCTGGAGTAAATTAAAAAAAAAAAAGACAGTTCAGGTGATCAGCAAGGTCTTTTCTGGAAATGATAGGAAAACTTGTAATAAAAGACGAGGGAAGCAAATCACACCAGGAGGCCGAAGAGAAGAGACTCCTACTTAAATGGTAGGTTGCTTGTGCATCCACTTACGCTGCAAGACATTATTTCAGATTTCCTGTCTTGTGCCCTGGCCAGGCATGATGGGTTCCCAGAGGATGTGACCAGGGTCCCTGGTGTTCAGGAGCTTGCTTTTCTGTGTTGAAGGCAAACAGGGAACCTGGCCCCTGCCCTGTGCTTCCTGGTGGAGCTCCTGTAGGCCCCTGGAGGCTCACCAGGGAGAGCCCCTGCTTTGGGGCTGGACCTTTGGAAATCTTGTGTTTGTGATTTGGACCATAAGACAGAAGGTTGCGTCTCCCAGGCCCAGTGGCCAATCTCTGGCAATTTCTCATGGTTTCAACTTTCTCCTTATGAGCTGTGAGGTCGGAAAGGATGATGATTACTTAGCAATGGGCATGTGAGGACCTGCTGGGAAGGGGGCCCAAGGGGATGAGCATTGGAAAAACTCTGTTGCACCTCTCTCTGCTGAACCCCGGGGACTGTCACTGTGGCACTGTGTGCATTCACAACTCACAAGACTGTCTAGAACCTTTCTTCTCTTTTCCAAATTCAGTTAAAGAGCCATTAATATGTCCAGGTTTGTATCATGAATTTGTAACAGAAGCTGACATCATTATCTATTCAAACAAAACACCAAAGCTTTGTTTTTCTATTTCCTGAGTGGCCTTCCATGCCTACCTGTTTAATTCTCTGTGGCCAAACGGGACCTTTGATAAGTTCAATTCTGGAATGTTCTGTCTACAGTAAAATTCCTGTTCTGAATTTCTTTCAAGAATTCAAGAGCCCTGGTGTCCTGGAATGTACTGTGTCATTAGGTGACCTCTATCTGATACTTCATGGTCTGGAAAGCCAGGTTCTAATGTCATAGTAGATTTTGTAAGATGCCAATGCCCATCATTCTGGAAGAGGGAAGAAACAGGCAAAGAAGCCCATCCAAGTAGCAATGGGAGCACAGAAGGGGAATGGGGGTCATAGGGTAGGCAAGTGAGGTGATGGTCAGAAGGCACAGTGGGATAGAATGGGTGGCCCTGAGATGCAAAATCATAAGCTGGAACAAGAGATATCATAGGTTGTGTGTCCAACAGATACAGGAGAGAGGCTTACTGGGTATTATTGGACAAGGCATTTACAGAGCAATATGACTGTGTCAAAGAGAAGCTGCTTATAGGCGCACAGTGACCTTGACTTGCATTGCTGATGCAAAAACACAGACAGCAACTGGCCCAGTATTTGCCAATTCCATGTAGGTCGTTGCGTGTGGATATCCTTTTCTGTCTTTCCCCAAAGCCAGGGTGGCTGAGCTCAAATGCCAAGACCTCAAGCTTAACACTTCTCAGAGAGCCTGAAGGGTAGTTTTACAGACTCATAATTCAACACGTGCTCCTGAGAGCTCCTCCACAGGTAAGCAGCACTTCTACTCCTGAAACACCATCCGACAGCCCACTGGCCACCTGTGTTCCATATGGAGACACTGCTTCTCTCATCATGCCCTTCTTTGCCTCTGATTCCTCTCTTCTCCCTAAGGTCTAGATAGCCCTGAAATTTCTTACGTGTGTGGAAATTGGGGAACATGCCAAGTCTAATGATGCTATATGCTGGGGAGGAACAGCCATCATGAGGAATTTCTACGCACTGTGGGGCTGAGGCTGGCAGTGGGATCATATCCCACTCTTGATTGAAATGCGTAGAATCCCCCTGCAGTAGTTATTTTCTGTTGCTGTGATAAAATGTCATGGCCAAGGCAATTTATAGAAGAAAGAGTTGATTTGAGCTTCCAGTACCAGAGGGATCTGCCCATCCTGGCAGGCAAGCATGGCAACAATCAACAGGCATGGTGGCCAGAACCTGGAATGGAGAGTTCATACCTTCAACACAAGCATGAAGCAGAGAGAACCAGCTGGCTTCTGGTGACACACTTCCTCCAACAAGGCTGCACCACCAAACTTTCCCAAACAGCCAACTGGGGACCAAGTGTTCAAATGCATTATAGGGGGACATTCTTCATTCAAACCATCATACCCTGTGTGGAAAGCTAGTGCCTAGCCTAAAGGCTCTGAAACTCTGGGTCCAAGATCTGTGACTTGGAATGGAAAGAGAATGACCCCTTTCTCTTCATCTCAATTGAGTACCCTGTGAGGCCCCTGGGTGGATCTGGAGGCGTCAGTTGTAGCTTAGTATACCTGAGTTAGGAAAGGACCAGAGCTTTCTGCACAGTCCATCTTCTTTGCTCTGGTTATTTTCAGGCAACCTGAGCCTCATTTCTGGGACAGTTTTGCAAGCCTCTGGAGAGATCAGGGCTAGGCTTTCCCAGAACCCTTCAAGTGCTTAGGAACAGTCCTGGGTTGGGGTCTCCAAGGAGCAGTCAGAGATCTGAACCAGTTATTGTTAAATTTGGATGAACAGCTCGGTAAGCGACGGCTCAATATCATGAGTACAGGAAGAAAGTTAGAAGCAAGAACCACCATCCCAGCTTGTTAGCACTGCAGCTTTGGGGAGCACCCGGCAGCCTTGTAGGATCAGAGCTCTTGCATGTATCTTCATGTGCCTCTGCAATGAAAATGGGTTGGTCCCAAAGCAGACTTATGGTTGATTTGGTTTCTTGTACATTCAAGTTACATGGGTCTTGATCTCTACCAGCACACTCTTGACTCCTTGAGTGGACCCTTGGTCTGTGACTGGCTTCAGGAGCCAGAGACACTTTGTTTGAATGTGAGTGACACAGGTCTGGGTCATGGCTAAGCTGGCAGATACTGCACCAGAGGACTACTCCTATTTACTAAATGACCCGGTCTTCCTGGGCCTTAACCTGTGTGCCTTTCCCAAACTCATCTTGTGGGCACATTCAGCCTCAGACCATAAAAAGGTGGGACATGGGTTCATTGTGTGGCAGAACCAAATGATCATAGCCTCACCTTCCCTCCGTGACAAAGTACGGACATGGGTGAGGAAGGCTTTATTTGGATACATGGTTTCAGAAGTTCAGTCCAGCATCACAGAGAAGGACTAGTGGAGGCCATGGTGGGACAAGCACTTGGTAGAGTTCCCTGCATTGTGGTGGCTATAACACCAAAACCACAACTGGAGCCAGCTTTATACTGTATCCTTCTATACAGGTTAGCTAGAATCATCCAGAAAGAGGAAACTCTATGAGAAAATACGCCCACCATATTGACCAGAAAAGTCTATTGGGCATTTTCTTAATAATGATTGATGTAGGCATGGATGGTGCTGATACTGCCCCTGGGCAGGTGGTTCTGGGTGCTATAAGAAAGCAGGTAGAGCAAGCCATGGGAAACAAGTCAATAAGCTGAATTCCTCCATGATCTCTGCCTCTAAGTTCTTGCCTTGAATTCTATGAAGCATAATGTGGAACAGTAAACTGAAATAAGCTGTTTTTTTTTTTTTCTCAAGTTGCTTTGGTCATGATGCTTTATGCTAGCAATGGAAGACACCTTCTAAGACCCTCTCTTAATGGCATGCTTCTGAAAACTAACTTCCAATTCTTAACATCTCCACAGCACCTCCCACATATAGCAACAAAAGTTGGAGACTAGGGTTTGGAAATATGAGTTTGGTGGGGGGCCTTCTAAATTCAAATCATAATACCTACTCTGACCACTCACTCCTGTCAAGAGGCAAGAGAACAAGCTTAGCAACTCTTGATGCTTGAGAATACTGAATCTGTCCAGGTCTTCCATCACCTGGTCTAGGGTCAACCTCCTCATCTGCCCACTCCACTGATGTCCTCTGGATAGGATACATGGACCAGTGGTTGGTCAGTCAGTAGGACTCTCTTCTCCTCTCCTCTCCTTTTCCTCTATCTTTCTCTATTCTTCCCTTCCTCCCTCTCTTCCCCTCCCTTCTTCTTTCCCTCTTTCCCAGAGATCTTCTCTCTTTTGAGACAAGGTGACCCAGACTCCCCCTTTCCTACTTTTGGTGATAAGAATTGTTATATTAAGTGACAGAGGATACATTATGATTCTCTAAACACAACTTTATCTAGCATTGAGCACACGATCCTTTAGTATGATGAATGTTCACCAGCTAAGAGTTGGGGATATGGGCAGTAATCTGAGATCCAGGAGAGGGAGGTCACTCTGTATCTTTCTTCCTGGTGACCAACTAACTTCTTGGAGAGTATCAGGTGTTGTATGCTCCAGCCAGCTCAGGGATCCCAGGCCCAACAGAACGTGGTACCCAGCAGCTGCAGACAGCATTCAACATGTCAACCCTGTGTGTGGCCTTTCAGATGAGACATCTAGGTACATCGATGACTTTGCCCTTGACCTTGAGTGAGGCAGTGCCATTGTCAGTAGAACTCTAAGGCCTCAATCTCAACTCACTCCTTTTGTCAGAGCAACTTGCAAAAAGTCCCGGGAATATTTACAGTTGGTCTTTAAGCAGCAGTGGATCCGAATAAAAGAGCAATATCTCACATCATTAGCCCATAAATATGCAATTTAGTTTTATTTGTCAAATAAAATAACCCGAGATTGAACTGCCTAGTTGAAAGACACAGACATACATACACTTGTCTCCTGTCTCCTTGCCCTTCCTCATACTTGAAGAACCCTCTTCTAAGCGTGTGTCTCCTCTCTCTAGCTTTCCCAGGCAGAACCATTTGGATGGGTCTCTCTCCTCTCTTGTGAGATACGAGCAGATGCTTACATGGAAACTGATATCACTGGGGAGGGTGGGGACAGTTGGGATCCTCCATCCTGATTTCCATATCTATATGAGCCTCATTTATATGCATTTTTATAAAAGGCTTGGTGTTCATGCTGGGCTGGAAGTCAGGAGGCTGCTCTTGTGAAGATGGGAACAGGGAGTTCTGTCGACCCACTGCAGCTCATGTTCTCATGCATAGTCCAGGTGCCTGTTTAAACCAGTAGAGGCCTGGGCTTGTGAGCAAGAAGGAAGGGAAATATCTTCCTTAGGGATTCAGGGCCTCTGAGTGTGGGGTCCTGGGCTTGTTCCATGTGTCCTGTTCCCACTTGGCTTTGGGTAGGAGAGGCTGCAGATATAGGTACAGTTCTTTATAAAGTTGAATGACCTTTGGTTCAGTTAGACTGATGTCAGTGGATTGTAGAAAGTGAACTTGGTGGCTGTGTGGGCATCTGCTGGGTGGATGCTATAAGGGACATCTTTCCAGGATGCCACCTGCCCTCCACAAGTCTCTCAAGAGGAGCCTTGAACTTCTAACTTGGGTATATCTCAGACAAAGCAGAATACACTCCGATGTGGACTTCAGTGGTTTGGGGAAATGTCTTGGGCAGAATTATTAAAGATAGTGTGCTCTGCCAATGCAGTTTCACCTCCAATTGGACCTAACATGAAATAACCCTGGGTGTCAGCTTTGCAAACAAAACCTTGATTTACAAAGAGACGTTCTCCTATGAGGCATCATAACTGGGCTCGGTCAGGGAGACTGACACCAGAGAAACCAGGTGTCTTAGGTGAACCCAGGGGCTCATTCAACTCATCATACACCCAAATTCAGAGACTTTCAATGCAGAGGTATAGGATTTTGTTAGTGCCTCTTTATAGTTCTGGTCTTTGCTTTCCTTGTACTCTTATGGTGACAATGACAAAATTGCCACCAACTTTAGATAACTGAACGACCAATATTCTGATTTAAAGTTCTTTTTTATAGATTATAATATAATTAAATTATTTCCTCTTCTCCTTTCTCCTTCCAAACCCTTCCATGTGCCTCCTTGCTCTCTTTCAAATTCATGGCTTCCTTTTCTTTAATTGTTCACACACATACACACACACACACACACACACACACACACATACACACTCCTAAATACACAAAACCAATCTGTTTGGCCTATATAATGTTACATGTATGCATGGTTTCAGAATTGATCAAGGGCTCAGGGATCATTGTAGAAGAGATGGAAGAGTGATTGTGACCATCATAGGAGTAGGGGGTTTGCTGTGAGATTGTGTCTTCTAAGAATGTCAAATGCTAAGCTCATAAGCTCTCACCAACATGGCTGCCTAAACATGGCCTGAACAAGGGCAATCCAGTAGACATGCTAGTGTGGGAGGAGGAAAGCCCAAGAGGCCTCAACACTAGACAAAAACTTACAGGTAGCTAGCGAAGGCAGAGTGAGAGAAAGAGAGCCTTTCCCAGGGAAGAGCATGCTGACACTCTCTTAAGGCAAGAGTCCAAATGCACAAATAAGCCACTGTGTTCTGTTAGTGTGGCCTTTTCATGTGTCACCATGCAAGACACTTATGACAATAAATGCAAGATATAATTTATACATTTATATAAATGTACATTTACATATTTGCATAAGCTTTATAAAATAAAAGACTTAAATGTCCTGAGACATGTATTTCTATCTACATTTTTTGCCTTATTTATTTATTTATTTATTTATTTATTAACTTATTCAATTAGAGATATGCTATCCCTCAATTTCCTAGCTTGGGCTTGAACTTGCGACCAGAGTACTTGGATGAGAGACATGAGCCACCACGTCTGGCTCATAGATGTTCTTCTGCATTGTACTTTTTGGGAAGGATCTGAAAATCAAAGCTGTTATATTTACCTATTACAATGCTGATTTTACACATTATCAGAGGCATTATATTAGCTTTCTTTAAACAAATATTTTTCCTGTTTATTATTCTTTTCATTGTACAAATTATGAGGTATGGTGTGATGATTTAATTTCATGTCTATATTGCATCATAAGCAAATCAGGGTAGGGTAGCCAACATTTCAGTCTCCTTAAAATATTTACTTGAGAGTGAGTCTCATGGGGTTTAGAGCAGGATGGCCTTGAACTTGTTATATAGCCTATGCTGGATTTGAACCTGTGATTCTTTTGTCTTAGCCTCTCAGAATGCTGGGATTTCAAGAATGTACCCCCATATCTGGCTCAAATATTTTTTAAAAGTTTTTTTTCTTTCTTCCTTTTTGGAATGTGCATGTGTGTGTTGGTGCACGTGCAGGCGTGTGTTTGTGTGTATAGGGGCAGAGGTTGACATTGGGCGTCTTCTCAATTGCTTTCCATTTGACTTACTGAGGTAGGCTCTCACTGCCAACCTGAGGTCTCTGATCTGGCTACTCTAGCCGGTGATCTGGCAGGAAGGATCCTCCATGTTCACCTCCTGACTGTTGGGAGCAGGTTGCTGCCCATACTTGTTAAGCTTTTACTTGGGTTCTGGGGATCCCATTCTTATGCTTATCGGCAAGAGCTTTGTCCACAAGGTCATCTCCAGAGCTCTTTGGAAAAGCTTTTCAGTTAAGCCCTTTCCTGCTACAAACCAAGGGAAGAGATATCCCGAAGAAAGCATTCTGTCTTCCGTGTACCCAGGGACTTCAAATAATTATCAAAAGTGGAAGCTAAAAACACAAATCATGACTTTCCAAGATGTTAACCATGCCTCGCTCAGGAGATGTGGAGAAACACTAAACTCTGACCTGAGTGGTCGGTTTGGATCGGGGAAGTTTGGCAGGACCTGCCTTGAAGTTTGACGAATGCAGAGCAAACATGACATGATTTGTGCAGATGGTCTCCGAGACCTGGGAGGGGCTGGCTTTCTATTGCATATCTTCCATGAGATCTTACCCTTTCCTTGTCCTTGGGAGTTTCATCTTTTTAAGTGATGGTCATTCTCTTGGTGCCAAGATACTGCTGTCTTTTTTTTTTGTGCTAGAGTTCTTGTCAGAGATTGTGACATAACACAGAAACTTGCAGTGAACAAAAAAGGAATGTCTCTTGTTAGCAGGGCAGGCAGGATACACAGTGCAGGCCGGCTGCTTTGATTGCCTCAGCGCGTCAGAGGAAAATATCAGCCAGTTGACGACGTTGTAAAACCTCCAAGACATAACCTCCAAGACATAGAAATGTACCAAGTTGATGTCTTTTTGATGACTCATGGCTGTGACCTACAGATGTAGACCCCGGGGCAGCAAGCTTGGACTTTGGGGTGACATCTGAGTGGCAAGTAAAATTAATAGCCCACAGCACTTTGCTCAGCCAAAGAGGGTATGCCAGGTGTGGGATTTAGAGCCTAGAGTCTTTGAGGGTGTAGATACTGCCCCAGGGTGGTCCCATTCATGAAAGCTTCCATCCTTTCTTTTTCTTGAGATGGAAGGGGTCCTGACCGTGTAGCACAGGCTATCCTTGACTTCTCTATGTAGCATAGGCTTTTCACAAACTCTCAATGATCTTTCTGCTTCAAGTTCCCATGTGCTGGGGTCACAGGCATATACCACACCATTCAGCTCCAAAGGTCACTTTTAAGCAATCTATACCTTTGAAATTGTGTGTGTGTGTGTGTGTGTGTGTGTGTGTGTGTGTGTGTTGTCTCAAAATTGCATTCTATGCACCAGGCATTCAAAGAACGGGAGCTGGTTGTGTGGGTCAGACAAACTGACTGTACTCAGATGACCAGGGTCTTCCTCAGATGTTGCTTTGAGCTTAGCTGCAACCCAGTGGGTACGCCTGTTAGGAAAACAGCTAAATGAGAGCTTCATGAGATATGTTTGAAAGGACAGTTGCTGACAATAGAGTGTAGTTTAAAGCTTATAGGATAAAACCTCTCTGGCCAGGGATGGTTAAGAGTGTGCAGAGGGCCCAAATATGATTCCCACTAAAACTGCCTGGAACTCCAGCTCCAGAGTACACAGCACCCTCCTTGGTCTCTGAAGTCATCTGTAGTCACATATACACACTCATATCTGGACACACATAGATGGAATCTAACAACAACCACAACAATAACAACAACAACAACAACAACAACAACAAACCTAAACCTCTGTGCCTTGCTTTCTAAAGTCTCTTTGGGATAAAGTGAATACTATTTCCCAGGTGACAGAGAGCCCTTTATGGATGATGGGACAAGGGACTTTTGCTAGTCCTTCCTGACTCATAGGTCTCAGCTCTGGTCTGGTATCCATAGAGTGGAGCAGTGGATGCCTCAGAGGAGGGAGGAGATTAACTTTTGAAGAGTGAACTTAAGATATTTGTAAAACATCCCTAGACTTATGGTTTGAAGTGGGAGGAAGAGATACAGGTACTTCAAGGTCTTGGATTCTTTCAGTCTCAGACATTCATGGACAGCCATGCACAGGCTTCCTGCAGAGCCAGAGAGAGACCGATGTAGTAAACTTCACAGAAGCCTACTTAGGATGCCCCCCTCCTCTAAGGTCAAGTTTCACGTCTTGAACATGACACAAAGCTGAGTGGCGGGTGTGTTGGTCCTGTCATGCGTACGGTACGTCACAGTGCTCCACTTACTGAGTGAGTAGTGTGGCCATCATTTAAATCAATCCAATTAAAACCCGGAGGCAACTCCTTTTTGCCTTTGCAAGGATCTCCAGTGCTCTTTATGAGCATCTACTGACCTGAAGTGTGTCCAGGATGACCACGCAATTAATTAACTCCTCGTTTTGAGGGCAGCTCTTGGGTGCCTTGAGAGAACCCTTTAAAACAATCCTCTGCATCTTCAGCCAATCGCTGCGGAGCTTGGCAACAAAAGACATTCAGGACAAGCTGGTAAGGTTATGGGGTTCATGTATAGCTGATCACTCTCCCTTCCACTGCCACGGAGTGAGATGGCGCATAAGTGGACTAGGGGGCATCCTGAGAGGTGAAATTTCATTAGCATATCAGCATTCTTTTCTTATGGTTTTTCAGCTAGATTCCTATACTGATTGTACAGTGATACGTGCCTTGATTCCGATATTTAGTTTAATGAACCCCTGCTTTGGAAAGTCCTCTCTTCATGTCATAGGCTGGACATGTAGTCACAGGACATATAGTCCCTTGGCATGACAGCCATGGGGGCATCAGCAGGAAGAAAACTAGGAGGATTACTGTGAGCCCCTGTGTGCCTGTACCGGGACCTTGGAAGGTAGGCTGTGAAAGAAGACATGGAGGCAGCTAAAGGAAATGGTCCTAGGCTTGGGCAGCTGGCGTCCATGGCAGTAGGGACTCTTTGCTTTGAAGGAATGGTGACATAACTCAGGGTGAGGCCAACTCTAAGGAAGAGCAAGGACAGGGAAACCTTGTATGTTGTCTATATTCCAGGGTCTCAGCCCCTGCCTCCCATGACAGGGATAGCCATGGCTGTGGGCTTCTGTGCATTAGTCAGTTAAATACGTGCTGATGGGAACCATCAGGCAGATTATTCCTGGCAAAATTTAATAATGGCGCTGGCAAGATGAGGGTGATATTACAGCCAAGCAAGTAGATAGATTCCTTCGCTCCCCCAAGGAGGGGGAACTACGTGCATCTACTCTTGACACATAAGTGTTTGGAATTAGGCAAGTTTTGTTCTCAAAGGTTGATTAGCAAGTGCTACATGAGGAGGGGCCAGGAAGAAAAGAAAGCCTGAGAGAATATGCTCTGGATTGACTGTCTCAGCTGAGCAGGGGGCACAAGCCACCCAGTGGATTCATGAGTCTCTTTCTGGGTAACAGATGTTGTCGTTGTTTGTGTGGGACATCTGGAACCTGTTGGGAACATCAACCAATATCATGTTTACAGTAGAAATAACCAAAGCCAAACCATCAAATGGGGTAATAATAATGATAATAATAATAATAATAATAATAATAATAATAATAATAATAATGATGATGCACCTCATTGCAAGAATGCCTACACATTGGATTTCCAAAGGGCTGCAGAGATGCACACCAGCATCAGAGTGGTGCCATCTCAATTGTTCACTTCTTGTTCCAGAGACAGGAGAAAAAAAAAAAAAAAAAGAAAAATCTCATGAACTGCTTATCCCCCTGATAATACAAATGCACCTGTAAATAAATATATCAATGTCTGCACACGATGCATATTTATGCAGAATCTATACTCTGGGTGATTCTTTAGTTACCAAGAAAGTGTTCATATGAGCCTTAGGAGCCACGCCGTCTTCCCAGTCCTGGGGTTTGGGTGAAGTTGGACTCTCTTCAAATCAAAAGGTGAGGCTAATTAAATGGCATTCATTGAGGATCTGGGGGGAAAGAGGGCTCTCGTGGGGAGGTAATTACATCTTCATTGACCCTTACACAGTCCTCCCAGCCCTCGGTGGTGGAGGCTCTCTGCCTCTCTGGGTGACATCTCCTTTCGGGATGATCTGCTCACCAGCTCGAACGTGCCCCCTCTCCACCGATGCATTTTTTTTTTTTCTAATCAGTTCACATGATCGAGCTTTCTCAAAGTGATGGTTTTCTTAATTCCTTTCCGCCTGTAGGGCGTGAGGCTTAGAGGGGCTCTCGTCAAAACTTTGGAGGGCTCTGTCAGTTTGAAAAGAACATGACCTTTAAATTGTATCAGTATGTTTGCTGGTGCATAAGGCACAGGAGAAGGTTCATCCTGATGGAAAACGACGCTGAGACGGAGCAGGCGCTCAGAGGGAACCAGCCCGGAAGGTCATTTGTTTATACATAATTTGCTAAGTGAGAATAGGACCATTTACCTATCAAGCAGGAAAACCTTCAGGGTTCAGCCTATCTTCTAAACCCCCAGGTCTTTCATACTGTTACTAGCTTAGGTAAGCCAGTCTACTCCAGTTATGGCCGTGGAGAGACAGATGTTGAATTCCAGAGCTGAACTGTCAACTCCTTCAAAGCAGTTCAGGAGGATAAACAGCTGAAGCAGGGTGTTCATTAGAAACTATTTTCAACAGAGTAAGGAGTGCTGCCTGAGAAGCCCCGTATTCAGGAAGTCAAGGCAAAGGTTCAAGGACATCCTGATGCTGGGAGACCCTGTCTTAGAAAACAGGGCTGGGGACATAGCTCGGTGGTAGAGTACTTGCTATGCACAAGGCCTTATAAATCCAGAAATTCCATATTTTTCACAGCCAATTTTAATTTGTGCTATGTTGTATAGGTGTGTGTGTGTGTGTGTGTGTGTGTGTGTGTGTGTGTGTGT
>JADRCD010224797.1:0-21239 GCA_019843815.1 Montemys delectorum | reverse complement strand
GTGTGTGTGTGTGTGTGTGTGTGTGTGTGTGTGTGTGTGTGTATTATGTGGGTTAACTTTAGGAAAAAATTAACTCTGACCTTGTGCTAGGGTATGTAACTACTCCCTCTTGTTTTGGATAAAATACTTTGATTTATTTTCATGTTTATAACATTGAGGCTGGGGGTGGAGAGATGCCTCATTTGCTTCAAAGTGTGAAAACTAGAGTTCTGATCCCCAACGAATGTAAAGGTGAGCTCTGTAGCACATGCTAGTAATTTAACTCTTTAGGCAAGATGGGAGAAGGGGGAGTCTCCAAAAACTCACAGGCCAGCTAGCATGGCATACACAGCTATGAACGACAAAGAGACCCTGTCTCCAAGGGAGGTGACGGCAGACACCTGAGTCCACACACGCATGCAGCCATGCACTCGAGCATGCGCACAGCTATTGAGGATAAGACAATGGACCTTTGCTGGTTTGAAGAGATGAGCAAGAACAGTGGTTTGCACCTGGATCCAATGTGCCAGTTTTCTTCTTCTTCGCCACATCACCATATTGCTTCTATGTACTGAGGGCTGAGAGAGATGACTGTCTGAGGAGGGGACATGTTACGTGGGACTTGGCCTCCTCCATCTGCATTGGCTTGCCTGTCACGCCCAGTTTTCCAGTAGAAGGTTATATCATTTCTAGATATTAATATTTCTAGAAGGGTAAAAGGGAGTTTTTCTTCAACAGAAGCACACAATAAAGACTCCGGCCCACAGCCATCTCTGAAGGCAAATGTTTTGTGAGTGAGCAACGTGTTTGGTCTTTGGAGCTGGGGAGAACAATGTGTGCATCCCTGTTTACCCTCACGTCCTGAAGCATAGCCATGTGTCAAGGCAGGTGAAACCCCTGTGCCCCACTGCCGGCAGCAGTGCTTCAGCGTATTGACTGAGTCTGGGTTCCTAATGCAACATGCAGAATAGGAATTGAAACATACTTGATGGAATTAAAACATTAGTATTGGCTTTCAGATCCCTTAATAAACACAGCACATCTCAGGAGTAAAAGCCAGCGAGCCAACAGCAGACAGCCATGCACCTGCCCCAGGTGGAGGAGGTACCTGAGCCCCAACAGCAGGTCTTAAGGATAGAGTCCCATACCCTAGCGCCCCACCTCCCCCGTGACTGTTCCATGTCTAACTTTGACATATACCTTTCATTTATTTAAAACAGAGGACTTTGGTTTTTACTGCGTATGTGGTGGTTTGAAGGTTTCAATATGCTTGGCTCGGGGAGGTGTAGCGTTGTTGGAGTAGGTGTGGCCTTGCTGTAGGAAGTGTGTCACCATGGGGGTGGGTTTTGAGGTCCTATGCTCAAGCTCCACCCAGGGTGGAAGAGGATCCTTTAGGCTTCTGATTGAGATGCAGAACTCTCAATTCCTTCTGAAGTACTGTGTCTGCCTGGAAGCTGCCGTGGTTCCTGCCATGGTGAAAATGAACCTCTGAAACTGTAAGCCAGCCCCCAGTGAAATGCTGTCCTTTATAAGAGTTGCCTTGGTCATAGTATCTCTTCACAGCAATAAAACCCAAACTAAGACACTATGGAAATGGCACCCTAGATATGTGAGCTAATTCTAATTACCACATTAAACCACATATAAGGAATCCTGAGAAGATGTCGTACAGTGCCGACATTGACTCTCATGGGCGTTAAGCACTCAAATAAGCTTGGCGTTCTCTGTGGTGCTCACACCCACCGTGTGGGGGTTCTGGGTCTGTCATTTGCAGGGATGTCTTCGGGGAACTTAAAAGTCAGACTTTCAGAGCAAGCGGAGCACAGACCTGTGAATAAATTCAGTCCCTGTAGGGATGTCAGGATTCTACCTTATCTGGTAGAATCCTTTCTCAGCTCTCCAATCAGAGTGAAATGTGACACCTGGGCTTTATTATTATTCCGTCACAGTCTGAAGAAATTAGTTTGCTACTACCCTGGTGGTCACCAAGAGGTAGGGGCATCCTCGGGGCAGAGGCGTACGTACCCTGGCACCAGAAGGCTGCACCTGAGTCCTAAGTACCTGGATCTGTTTGCACCATGACAACTTTGGCTAGTGCAGGTGAAAGCAAAGGAAGGTGTGGTAACATTCTGCGGCTCCTCTTTGCCCCAGAACTCACTTGGCATCACAAATACCAGGCCTTATTTGTGCTTGCTGTTCTTCTGTCCCAGGGGATCCTTGGTGCTAGGAAGCAGGGGTGGACAAGAAGGTCAGGGACAGAAAGATCCTGCGTTTGATTAACACCCACACCCTCCACCACTATGATTGCCAGCCCATTACTCTGCCATTCACCCCTTTTGTGAATCTTGGGCTGGTCTGCAGGAGGCCATGCTGGGAATGTGGGATGTGGGGCCGAACTTCATAGAACCAACCATTTTGGTACGTGGTCATGTCACAAGTCTCTGCCCGCTAAGTTAAGTTTTCTCTCTAAGGATCCGAGAACAACTTGGCTAGATTTGTTTTTGTCTGGAATCAACAAGATTTGCTTGACCTCAGAGTGTCATTCATGCTGAGCTGGGGACTTCAAGTACCCTGAGTTGCATCTGGTGCCCTAGCTGTCTCTCCTCAGCTCTGTTCAGGAGGTGTGTGTGTGTGTGTGTGTGTGTGTGTGTGTGTGTGTGTGTGTAGGGGCAGGAGGCCCTTCCTCCTCACCTTGCACTGACCTGGCAGCTTCCCTGAGGGGCAGCTTCCCTAGTGGATGCCCATGGCTGTCCTAGCCAAGTTCTGCTACAGGGAGAGGAGGTTGTCCTCTGGAGATGTGGTCCTGAGGTCTAAAAGTCCTTTGAGCCTTGGTCCCTGGCAGAAGAGGTAAATCTGTGACTCTCCAGACACATTTTGAGTGAATTGGTTTCAGCTTTCATGAAATGCTAATGTTGATATTGTTTACGCCCGGTTGTATTGTTTTTCACTTTAAAATTACAGCTTTAGTGCATTAAGCTAATTTCATAATACTGTATTAACTTAATATTCCATAAATCACACATGTCGGATCACATTGTAATGGATACACAAGAAACTGAATTTACTACTCTGGCCCTCCAAACACATGGATTCATAATTTGCCCTGGCGAGGCCTGGGCCTCCCCTCCATATAGGGTTAAGGAATTACACATTCCGATGCCAGGCACAGATCATGCCCAGTGCGCAGGCTCTACAATTGTTCTCCATACAAATTGAAACAATATATTTCCAGCTATTTCCTAGTTGTAATTACTAGCAAAAATCGTAATACCGTGAACATATTTTAAACACCTGCACTTTTGGTCTAATTCTTTTTTTAATAAAGCTGTTTCCATTTGAATAAAGTTGAGAAAGCTCAACCCACCAGTGGCAGCAATCACTCGGTATAGTTTTCCTGGGGAAGATGACAACTTTTGATTTGGAGGGAAGAGGTAAAGACAGAAACTGGTGGGTAGAGCCCATCTTGCATGGGCCCCTTTCCCTCCTCTACCTCTCCCCTCGCCCCTCGCCCTCGCCCCTCGCCCCTTCCTTGGCAAAAAGAGATTTAATTGCAGCTGCTTAACTGGTTTGGGTTTATTCCCTGGCTCCCTTGCAAGGGTGCATAGTTCCATGCTGTAGCCCACATTTGAGGGGCTTGGGAACAAAGGGGCGCTCTCCATGGGGGAGATGGTGGTGTGCCTGGGCAATTGAGAAGCCTCTGTAGGTTTTTAAGCACACACTGTCTAATCGGGCTCTGACAAGTCCATTGTAAATCAAAGGTCTGGTAAGTGGGCATGCCAGAAATGTTTGATCTCCTTCCAAGCCTTGAAACAACTTGCTTATTTTTTTTCTGCAGTTTGGCTCCTCACTAAAATAAAACATTGTGAGATGAATGTTCTGACGGGTCATTGTGTGTCAAGCTGTCACTCTGTAATGGTTACATATTTCAGCTGGATTGAGGTGGTGCCGGCTGGGGAGGTCTGGGAGAACGGGAGAGGGAGCAAGGGAGGGTGAGGACGGAGACAAAGAGTATCAGGATTTCTGCTTTCTCCTTGTGGCTGATCTTCATTTAAACCAAACACTTGTCATGTTCAGAGGAAGTTTTATAAATTTTTAATGATATTGGGTACAACTGGTGCTTTGAAATTTGCTGTACTTTAATTTTTTCTTCGTTAGCAAAGGTTCACTAATGCATTGAAGTGCTAACAGCGTATCCTAAGGATGCCACAATAATTGTGCTGTTAATAATATCCTGGCACTAGTAATGTTCTCCTGGTAATCAAGGCATGAGATTTTTTTTTAATATATTCAGTTATTACACTGCATCTCGTACAAATCATGTCAATTACAATTGCCAGCCTGTGACAGTTAAAATAATTGTATACGTTTTCTAGAATTTTCCATTGGCTTGGCTAATCAAGCTAAAAAAAAAATCAACACATTATTTGCATTAATTTTGTTTCTCGTCTATTTCCACTCCTAAATCATTTGTCCATCGACTTCAAAAGGCAGAACAGTAAGTATTTTAATAATAAATATACAAACACATTCACACCAACCTAATTTAAGAATACTCTTCTATAAGAGGAGTGAGATGCAGTTATCTGGCGGGAATGTTTTGTGTGACTGGGTTTAGGACATTAACTAGAGTGCTCGCCTGCTGGTATCGTGTTACACTGGATACACTTGGGATAAGCTGACGCTGGGTGTGGACAGAGATCTTGTGAGGAAATTCATTTTAGTGTTTTCCTGTTTAGCATTCAGCTTTTAGTTCTGTCTAGGTCAGGACATTTTTATAATTTTTGATTTTTTTTTTTTTTTGAGCTTCCGACCAAATAGCTCAGTGTTCCTCTGCATCAGGAAATGATGAACGTAATACTTCCAAGAAACGCGTTGCGAACCTGCAGCTTGAATGCTAGTCTTCCACCTCTGTGCCGACTGCCGACTGCCTGCTGACCTATGCCAATGCTTTTTCTTTTTCTTGTTTTTTTTTTTTGTTTTTTTGCTTTCTTTATTTGCGACTAAAATAGCTAAATGCTCCAGAAAGTCCTGAGCACGTAAAACTGGCTGCTCACGGAATCCCCAGGCAGTGTCTCAGCAAATTTCCCCAAAGCCCGATTCTCTCTCCTTCACCCAACTTCCCTGCTTGTCCAGCCAAGGACAGGCAGGGGTTTGGGAACAGAGACCTGGATGGTATGGATGAGGACCCTGGGGGTCCCCTGGAGAAGGCCAGGCCAGGCCAGGCGAGAAAGCTCTCTTAGGATCTAGTAGTGCCCGGCTGCCACTGTACATAGGGAGGGTGGGTTGGGCCTGGTTTAGCTGTGGACAAAGAGGCTTTCAAAGCAAGCAGAGCCATTGCAAGGGTTCAAGGGACCCCAAAACAAGGAGTAAGAGTGTCTATAAGACACATACTCACACAGGACTCGGAAATGACCAGTGGGTAGAATAGGATTATTTGAGGAATTTTCAGGCAGCTTAATGGCATTATAAATAAATAAACTTCTTGGTTGCCAAAGTTGTCCTTACTCCACCCCCCACCCCCCCCCCCCCCCACCCCCAGCTTCCAACACCCTCTCTAAGTCAGCCTATGGTGTCAAGGTTTTGGCATAAAGATGAGTGGCCACAGGTTAAAGGAGGTCAGGGCAACAAAATATCTTTTCGTCTTTTTTTTTTTTTTTTAATGCAGTCATATTCCCTTAAACATAGCTTGAACAAATCAGCTCTCAAAACATGGAATTTATTTCTCAGCTTTGCCTGGAGGTACCAAGCAAGATCAGATTTTTCCCCCCTTCTCTCGCTGGCCCTTGGAGTCTTGACCATGCAGAATGGATGGCTTTAGAACTGTACACGGACAGGAAAATCAATGCGTCATACCAGGAGGCTTCAGGGGTTAGGTTCCCATGTCCATGTCAACAAGGCTATTGGCTTTCTTTTTTTTTTTTTTTTTCTTTCTTTCTTTTTTTCTTTTTTTAACGGCCCAAAGTTATCACTTCCCAACTGCTACAGCCACTGCTCTGACTTGTGTGATCAAACCTTAACAAAAGAATTTCCTTTTGCCTACCACTCTGTGGCAGGGAATATTATTACTAGGCAGAGAATTTTTCCAAGGACAATGATCTAAAGAAAAGAGGCAGGTTCTGAAATGCAGGCATTCCTGGGGAGGGAATCAGAATGAGCATGTTTGATAGGGGAAATTGGGATCTACAGGGGTTGGGCTATCACATCTGTAGCAAGCCTTGGCTCTCTCCAGTGAATCTCTGCTATTTCTTCGTGCTCTGGGGAGGCAGCTTGTTGCCAAAGCAGAAAGTCTGGTTCTCTCTCGCTCCTTTTTTTTTTTTTTTTTTGGAGGGACACATGTTATTTGGTTATAATTGTGGGTGGGGGATGGCCGAGACTATAGACAACATCTGTCTAGCTTTTCCCTCAGCTCTGTTAAGGAGACTTCAATTTGTCCATACAATTAGCACATTAGGTGAGCTCAAAGTCCAGTGTCTCTCACTGCTATTAGGCTAAAAATTAGAATATCCAGAGATGAGGATTTGGCTAAATCTTTGGTTTACTGAGCTAGGGGAGCCCCCCGCCCCCAGCCCCAGAAAGCTCCAACAGGAGCCTCAGAGGCAGTCCAGGATTTTCCCTAGACTGGTTCAGCTTACCTCCTCATGGGAGACCACACCCTCTCCTGGACACCCAGCCAGGCTGACCCTTGTGATCTGGTTTTTCTTCATGACCTCTGCCTCCCCCCACCCCCAGCCCCGCCTGCTTTTTCCCTGGGTTGTCCTGTCGGCTGTGACACAGTGCTAACACCCTGGTGCTGGAGGCCACAGTGAGCATTGCTCACCCACAGCAGGCGGATGAAAAGGCAGTGCAGATGTAATTTGTTTTCAATGGCTGTTTCAAAAGAATAATTGTGGTGACATTGCGGGATCAATATTATGGATTTTTGTTTTCAAGTACACTGTATGTGTGGTGCTAAGGGGAGGCAGGAAATACAGCATTGCAGCCTGAATACAATAAAAATGGATTGAGGTCTGCGGGTATTTGTCGGCTGCTAGCCATCACTGGCTTGGAGCATCATTGGTGGGATTACTGCGTTTGTCCGTTGGGGTGGTGTTTCACAGGGAGTGTGTGTGTATTTCCTGTATATTTCCTGTCCTTTTTCATCCTTGGTTTCCTGGGGAGGAGAACCTGCTTTTTAAATCTGAGTAAAGTAATTGCAGACAAGGCTCCATAGCTGGGACTTGGCTTTGCTTGCTAACAAGTGCCAGTGGCCAGGGGAGGTACACTACCTGTGCTGGACTAGAGATGCCATGTGTGTTGATCCAGGGTGCTGGACCAGAGATGCTGTGTGTACTGGTCCAGGGTGCTGGACCAGAGATGCCATGTGTGTTGATCCAGGCTGCTGGACCAGAGATGCTGTGTGTGTTGATCCAGGGTGCTGGACCAGAGATGTTGTGTGTACTGGTCCAGGGATGTAAGAGCTACCTTAGGAGCTGGGTATTGTCATAGAAACCCATACTTCCTAATCTATATTGGATTTTGATGATTTTAACAGACATTTATTTCTCCTGATATTCATGTACAAATTTGGTTTGATAATTTGAGACAGGGTCACCCTACACAGCCTAGTGTGACAACTCACGATCCTCCTGCCTCAGCCTCCTGCATTCTGGGATGACAGGCATGTGCAACCAAGAGCTTTGAAAGGCAGGGAGAGCTGACTAGCTCTTCCTACCTATTCAAGTTTATGTATGACAGTGGACAGACATAGACATCTGTAATCATGGGAGTGAGCATATTCCCCAGGCCATGCCCTAGGCTTCACGAAGAGTTTTGCATGCTCTTTAGAGCAGCATTGTGCTTGGGAAGCTGGTATAAGCCCTGACGCTGTGGTTGCTTTAAAAATCTTATGAACGTTGGCTGAAGTGATTGAGGCCCCTGGAATTAAGGTGGGTTTTCAGAGTTGGGGTAACTAGACAAAATATGTAGATCCCAGGGTGAAAATTATATGAACAAAGAATTAGTAATAAAGCTGAATAAATGTAATGAGATGTGAAGGAGAGCGTGGTGCGTGCTCTCGCCCCTGTCTTTTGCAATTAGTCCTCGAAAGAAATGGAAATCCCAGCAAAATACCTTTCCCTTGCCTTCAAGTTGTAAATGAAAATGAGCTACTTGGGATGAGGGCATGGCTGGGTGCACAACTGGCTTTAGCAGGACCTTCAGAAATGTGGAGCTGAATGCCTGGCCCTACACATTCATTCGGCAGATGGGGAAACTGAGGCACAGTCATTCCTAGGGCTCGGCGGGTCTTCTGGTGAGTTTGAAGAGATTGTTGGACCCACAGTGCAGAGCTCCCTAAAACCCTCAGACTTGGTGCTGCTGTGGGTGTGCAGTTGGTTCTCTGCATCCCTGGGCTTAAATACCTGCAAATAGAAAGTGTCTAGGAAAAAAATTTCGTCTTAAGCAAACATGGGTGAACTCTTTTTTTTTTTTTCATTTCCTGAACTGTGTAGTATAGAACCATCTCCAGGATATTTATATTGTAATATGAGTGGTAAGCAAACCAGAGGCGACTAAATGTGTTCAGTATTTAAGACAAAACTCCATGCCATTTTATACAAGAGACCCAGGCATCCTTCAGTGGAGTTTGTTGTCTATAGAGGATTCTAGAACAAGATTCCTGTGACCACCAAGGGCTAACTATGTTTGATTTGGAAGTCATGATGTCTTATTTTGTTTTATTGTTTTTATTTGATTTATTTTATATATATGAGTGTTTGTTTGAATGTACACATGTTAGCCATGTACATACAACACCCATAGAGGTTAGAAGAGGGTGCTGGTTGCTCTGCAATTGGAGGAATGGATGGTTGTGTGCTGCCACGTGAGTGCTGGGAACAGAACACTGGTCCTCTGCAAGAGCAGCCAATGCACTTGCTGAGCCAATTCTCCAGCCCCCTGTTTTATTTTCTTTTAAATTAATGTCAGATATTAAATATATAAAGCTGAATCCACCTCGACATTTCTTTGAAGAGTCATAGGATCCAGCAGCAGGGAACCCATGTCCTGTGTGGTGTGTGGCTGCATGGACTCTCTGCATCTGTTCCATTGCGTATGGGAGTCTCTCCCACACTCATAATTAGGGTCACAGTGTTAGAACGATCGTTGTTGGTTTTGCTCTTGGGTGCACGCATCATTTAACCTGGAGGACTTTAGCCTGACACATTTACCATCTAGCAGAGTAGGGATTACCAGGGACACATTTCCCCCTACAGTTGAGTTCTCCTTGGTCCTACCAAATGCAGAATATGATTAATACCTACAAACTGACCAGTACAGGAGCCCCACACATTCTGTGTTCTCTGAGGGTGTGTGGTATACCAAAGATCGGGGGAGGGAAACAAGAGAAAACAAAAGCATCCATGCCTTTTAACATAGATGTTTACATTGTATTTTCTTAGGATTTGTCTTAATAAATATTCTTGAGGCTCGAGGTTCAAATAAGGAAGAAAAATCCTTTTCTTAGTTCACAAACGGGGAGAAACAGGTTAACCACCTGAGATATAAAGTCAGGTGATGTTGACTGAGTGGCTTTGGCTAGGCAGGAATCCACCAAGAAAGACAATCCCCAACCAAAAAAAAAATGCCCACAGAAAACAATGCTGAAAGCCGTGTGGGTTCAGTATCTGTGGAGGGCCTAGCACCTACTTAGCCTTGCATCTATTTGTATAAAATGACGTTTTATTGTTGTTGTTGTTTGTCAACATCTCACTGTGTATTACTGGCTGGCCTGGAACTCACATAGATCCACCTTTTCTGCCTCTCAAGTATTGGGATTACATGTGTATGCCATCAGAAGCATCGTATTCACAAATTTAATAGATATTTACTGTCAGATAGAAGATGAGTATTGTCCCATGTGCTAGTATCATAAAAACAAGCAAGGTAGGTGTTAGCTACATGGTGGCACGGTATTTAATTTAAATCACTAAGGGCTATGAAAGAAGAGTGGGTCCAGAGACCCAAATAACAGAACCTTGATAAAGTCTGGAATTGAAGAAGTCATTTTTGTCTAAAGACTGAAGGATAAATAGAGGATGTAAGAAGTGCCCGTGTGGTAGGATCAGCATGTGCAAAGATTCTGGGTCAAGAGAGCACTTGCCTAGAATACTCAAGAAAGGCCTGTGCTAATGAAACAGAGGGTACAAAGGGGAGAGGTGCATAAAGCTGAGAGACAGAGATGGTTTGTTGGGTGCGGGACCAAGTAGGACCTAGTGGTCCAGTGTAGGTCCTTTATCTTTTGCCCTAAGTGGGATAGGAGCTGCTAAGTGTGTGTGGTATGGTATGGTGGTGTTTGTGTGTGTGTGTGTGTGTGTGTGTGTGTGTGTGTGTGTGTGTGTGTATGTGAGAGAGAGAGAGGGGGAGGAGAGGGAAAGGGATGGGAGAAAGATGCTCATGATGGTACCAATAACCAATACATCTGCCCCTTAAAGGGAACATTTATTCTAACTTGAGTTCCCTAGGAATCAGATTCTAAGCCTTAGAGAATTGTATGCAGAATGTTCACTGGGGAATGCTGTTAGAGACAACACCCTGGGAGGGTGATGTGAAACTTCACCATAATAAGTCACAAGTGAGGAGGCTGTGGAAAATCCCATGAACCGTGCTGGAGCCTGACAGACTACTGAGAAGGTCATCTCTGAGGTGAGATCTTGGGAGTCTGAGCTGCACAACTCTAGCTTCTGGGTCTCATCAGCCAGTCTTGGGTGTGTGCTGCCAATGGGAAGGAGGTATATGATCTTGGATAAGGCTACTCTTTATCTGAAAATTATTTTCAAAGAAGGACTAAGCTGAGAGCTGCAAGCCACCCAAATTCTCAAGAGGTTGGAATGCTTAGTACACAAGAGCCACCTCAGGCAACCTCTTACCCTTCTGATCAGTCCACATCATTGGTTTTACGACCAGCAGTCTTATACTCTTGGTCAAGTTCCTTTCCAGGGGAGACCTGTAAGAACAGAGTTAGTGGGATAAAGTGTCATTGTTGTTATTGAAGCTATTCTATTGACTACATCTGTTATCCATGGTCCATATCTTCTATTGTTTATGATGCTCCTTATCCTTAGACATTACTCTTAGTGCTCTGGAGAGCTTATGTGATTTGATGACCAAGCCTTTTATTTACTGTGTCCCTTTTCAGCCATGGCTACAGAATGTGTCCATCTATTCTGAAGGCAGGACACTGGTAACATGATGCCCTGGGTCACCAGACAGCTCCGCTATTATATGACTACAGATTTGCTTCCTCCCTTCATTCTCTCCAGACTCTTAGCATCAGAACCAAGGGAACAAGTAGCGGTTGTAAATAAAATATAATGACACTCTTACCATTGGTGTTCTGAGCAGTAGGACCTTCAGATACTCCAGAGCTTGGAGGTCACAGGGACAGGAAGTGCAGATGCCTCAACTGGGTCACTGAGAGGGATGCTTCTTTCTCCTCCCTCCAGATTCTAATTCATCATTTCTACCATGTGAGGGAACTGAATCATAATTTCAATTGTGTCAGAGTATATAGTGAGTCCTGGAGAAGGTGCTACTAATACTTTGGGTGTTATCTCCAGGTTGAAGGTTAAGTCTTCACGGGGCCCCTTTATCACTCTATCAAGCTGTGCGCTTCATTTGGAGTGTGGTTCATGACAGAATCAGTGGGTTTTGTAATCATTTTTCCACAGTCATAGAATCTGGTTCAACACAGCGCTAGGTAGGATCTATCCAATTTTGATGGAAGTCCTTAGAGAGAAATGAGAGAAATTATACCAGAAACCTAGGAATGACTGTAGCAAGGTCAATGTAGGTAGGAAAGTCAAGCAGAGTTCATATCTTTTCCAAGATGGAAAGGGGTCCATTAGAGTCAAGTTGTCTTCTGGAGGGAGGGAGCCATACTGGTCTTTGCAATTGACAAGTTGGGCATTTGGCAATGGTAGTAGCTTCATTAGCCATAGAAAATAAGAGGCCATGACCCTGGGTTCATGTACAACATCTGTGTTACCATGCATCTGCTCTATTGGTGAGGTCAGGGTGCTGATGATGGGGTGGCTGATGTCATCTGCCTGCCATTCTTTTTTTTTTCTTAGATATTTTCTTTATTTACAATATCTCCTTTACAAGGTTCCCCTCAAAAAAAATAAGAAATAAAAAAATTAAAAACCAAAAACTAAAATAATCCCCTGTTCTCTCCCCCTTCTCCCTGCTCACCATCCCACCCCCTCATGCTTCCTGGCCCTGGCATTCCCCTACACTGGGGCATAGAACCTTCACAGGGACAAGGTCCTCTCCTCCCATTGATGACCGACTTGGCCATCCTCTGCTATACACATGCTGCTGGAGCCATGAGTCTCCCATATGTACTCTTTGGTTGGAGTTTTAGTCCCTGGGAGCTCTGAGGGTACTGGTTGGTTCGTATTGTTGTTTGTCCTGAGGGGCTGCAAACCCTTCAGCTCCTTGGGTCCTTTCTCTAGCTCCTTCATTGGGGACCCTGTACTCAGTCCAATGGATGGCTGTGAGTCTCTACTTCTGTACTAGTTGGGTACTGTCAGAGCCTTTCAGGAGACAGCTATATCAGGCTCCTGTCATCTAGCACTTGTTGGCATCCACAATAGTGTCTGGATTTGATGATTGAATATGGGAAGGATTCCCAGGTGAAGCAGTCTCTGGATTGTCCTTCCTTTAGTCTCTGCTCCATAGTTAGTCGCTACAACTTCTTCCATGGGTAGTTTGTTCCCCCTTTTAAGGAGGAATGAAGTATCCACACTTTGGTCTTCCTTCTTCTTGAGTTTCTTGTGGTTTGTGGTTTGTACTTTGTGTATTCTGATCTTCTAGGCTAATATCCACTTATCAGAGAATGCATACCATGTGTATTCTTTTGTGATTGGGTTCCCTCACTCAGGATGATATTCTCCAGGTCCATCCATTTCCCCAAGAATTTCATAAATTCATTGTCTTTAATAGCTGAGTAGTACTCCATTGTGTAGATGTACCACAATTTCTGCCTGTCATTCTTTAGACTTCATCCTTTATTCCGTCTTAGATGGTAAAGGTTCACCCAGCACTCATTGTTGTGCAACATCAGCATCATTTCACTCTGCATTCTACCATAGATCCATACAGAATCTTTCCCAGAGCTAAGTTCTTTTTTTTTTTTTTTTTTGTCTATCATCCATGTCCCAGGCTCCTTACCAACAAAGTCATTTTTGGCATCCTAGGATTCCATCGAGGTCTTTGAGTCAGCACACTTCTTTATATGTTCAGAGTGAAGTTAGCTTTCTCATCTGACGCTCCAGCTATTGAGAGGAAGTCTTTTCTAATTTCTATCTTTCAAGTCTGTAGCTACATGCAACTCTGGAGAAAACTGCTCTGTTTGATGCTTTACCTCACACACTAAGCTGAGAGCTAGGCTTGACCACTCCTTCCCCTAGAAGTTGGCCGTAAAGGTCTCTTTGTCTTATAGTTATTAGCCAGGAGCCTAGGGCTGGTGGGAAAAAGTAAGTGACAGGGAAGTCTGATCTCCCAGTTCAAGCAGTTAGCTTGTTCCCTATGTCCCTAATTGCGTGAGACCTCTAGGACACCAGCCTTACAGCTTCCAGAGAACTTTTGGACCCATATAAAACTGTATGACTTAAGATTCTGACAAAATTCAGTTGTAGTAAGATCTCCGACCACAGAACTTGGCATTCTATACATAGCCAATTCATTTAGCCCTGGATATACCATGAGCTGTCTTGAATGATAGATTTATTCTGGTGAGGGCCAAACTCAGGGCCTTGGTTATGCTAGGTAAACATTCTACCACAGAGTTATGGTTCCATCCTTAGCTATTCTTAAGTGACGTACAACTATTTACTATACAAATTCTACATAGTCTTTCCCACTCAGTGATCCCTTTGTCTAATGGATCAAGAGGGTTCCCTGAGATGTGGTCCTGCTGCAGATCTCCTCTCTTCTCTCTCCCTCTCTCTCTTTTGCTCTTGAAACTGAAGCACATTCTTGCCACTCAACACATGAAGTGAGGAGCAGCCATCTTCAGATCTCACAAGGGAGAATCTGACAAGAACTTCTCTGTATTTGTCAAAAAGGAGACACCATCACATGCCCTGCCCTTGGGTTTGGGATGCCCGGGCATGTCTTTGACCTTGGACCCTTAAACATAATTTGTTTGGGGGTGTCTCTGAGTTTCCTGAGGACTTGTTTTACCTTTAGGAGTGTTTATATTCCTTCAAGGTTTTCCATCCTCATCCTTCATGGTCCATCTCAGCTTTGATGACTCCATGGGTCACGATAGATGCCTACACTTTCTGTCATTGCATTGATACAGTCTTTGATGGTTTCCAGAACCTCACCTTCTGCACCATGAGAGTTCTCAGTCAAGTCTCTAATTTTGAGAATTGCCAAGTTTCATGTATATCCATCCTGTTGATACATTTTGTGGACTTGGGAATTGTCTCACAGTGGATCTTGAGAGAGCAGGATCTGGGCCAAGGGTCTACATTTAATCCCTGGCCCCAGCTGTGTAGAGGGCACTCATTTCTCTAGAAAGCAGAAAAAGGTGAATGTGGAGAAGAGATTTTGGAATAGGAAAGGATGAGTCATTCTTGGCTCCAGATCTGCAAAGGCTGTAGAAAGTTTGGGAAAGTAGCCTAGGTTTTTCCAACACATGGGACACACAGATGGTCTTAAATAGTATAATTATGTTATATTTATTAATTTACTTATAGTACAGTGAACTGTATGGAAGTTATTCCTTTACCAAGTCAATGTATTTGGATAGTTTTTATAGATTGAAGAAGTCTTTTGTGTTAGAGTTAGGATAAAAATGATTCCTTATACAACTATAACCTAAAAATTGGCTGCTTTTTTTTTTTTTTTTTGGCATGGTCTCTTTTAGATTCTGGGGTCAGCAGTGGTCCTTACTCTTGATTCAAGAACTGTGGGGAGCTCCCCAGCAGAGGAACTACTGAGGCTTCCCCTTGTAGCTCCTTTTCTCCAGCCTTGTTGGACACGGCGTGGACTCCATCTTTGGAGTCTTAGCAATGTGTGTAATTATGTGAGCTGTGGAGTCAGGGAGTCACCTAACCCTTACCAATCCCTAGAGAAATCAAATACACAGTGTCACTGGTCTCGAAACTTTTAATTTATGTGTAGTAGCAAATCAAGGGCGTTTATTCAACAACACATAAGACACAAGTTATGAACAAGCAAAACGAGAAAGATTTTTGTTGGGTAGACTTCAAAGTTTGAATTCTGTCAACCCTCTATCTTACTTAGAAGCAATGGAGAAGGAGGCCTTCCAACCAAACTTATGGGGGAAAGTACTTATGGCTGTGTGTGGTTGGTTTCTTGACACATCAAGGGGATAGGGGAGTAATGGTGTAATGGAGGACACATGGATTATACATACTCTGAAGACTGGAGAGAGATGACTTAGTGGCTAGGAGCGTTCGCTGCTCTTGTAAAGGACTTAGGCTTGGTTCCCAGTACCTACCTGGTGGCTCATAACAATCTGTGACTTCAGTTCCAAGGGATCCAATGGCCTCTTCTGATCTTCACGGGCACACAAGCATACACTCAAGCGAACAAACACTCACATGCATACATTTAGTAAACAAATCTTTCAAAGAAGAAAATATTTTCTAGGATTTATTTTTACATTGCTCTATCTCATCACACAGAGCTTTAGTCAGTAAAAACAGATTTTTAACATAAATTAAAGTGCAAGGGTTAATAGAAAGGAAGGCACCCAGAGAAACAGTAAGACACACATAAGAACGTGGGCTTGAGCTTCTCACAGTAGAGTCACCTACTTAACTCACTGAGAGTGAGTTAAGACTCTCTTAGGTCAGAACATTCCCTTTCATACTTGTCCTTCTATGGTATCCACAGGGCATCTACTGCACAGGATAAAGATACCCCTCACGGTTATCCTTTTAGAAATGGAAGCTGGAGTAGCATCCATATTACTATTTTCTGATCAGCACTTTTATTTGTCTTGTATTAGAAGTCAAATCCCAAAGCTGTGCATGAGTTTCCTACTGGTGAATAACAAGCATCACAGATTCAATCAAGACAACACAAAGCCATGACCTCACAGCTATGTCAGCCATGCAGGTGCCCCTAAGCACATCTCAGGAGGTGAGTGGGGCTCCATTTGGAACTCTGAGAGATAATTAGTCCCTGTGTTTTCAGAGACTCAGCTATTCCCTCCATCTTTGAAGTCCACTACCTGCTTACTTCTGATGTCTCTTTCTTCTTCAAACCTACCTCTTTGATCAAAGCTGGGGCAGTACCCCTTGTTTTAGGAATTCCAGCTATTACTGTGGACCTACCTGGATAATCCAGGACAATAGCTCCATCTTAAAGGTCTATCACATTTTCAAAGCCCTCCCCCTCTTTTTTTTTTTTTTTTTGCCATTTAAGGTAACAGATTCTTAGATCTGGGCTTAGGGTGTGGACAGCTTTGAAGGCTGTTACCCTGCCAGCCACAGATCACAACATATCAAAGTCAGAAGGAATCCTAGATTCTAATCTCTGACCTCCCACTCACTCATTTGGCAATTCTCTCAGAGACATTCCTAACAGATGTGCATCCAGCCCTTGCTGGAACACCCTGTCACTGTGAGTTCATTGCTCCTTCGAGCTGCCTGCTTAGAAGATGCTTGGTCATCCATTCCTTTGGGTAGCTTTTTACATCATTACTTGTTTCTTATGAGGCTTGATCTGAAATGTAGAATCAACATAGCCCAAAGATGCTTCAACATGATTTGTTTTTTACTAGATCTACAGAGCCATATTCTCCCTAATACTGTCTTTGCAGAAGTAGGTTCTATGTTTGAATTTGAATTCTCACCAAACTAGAGGCATCCTTTGGATGAAAGGCACATACAAATCAACTGAACTACCAGTTTTGAGCAGCTTCCTTGCCTTGTGAAATTCAAAGAGTTGGACAGTATCTTGTTCTCATGGTCTATCAATGTATCAGTGTCTGTCTATCTATCTACCTACCTACCTATCTATCCATCCATCCACTGAAGGATTAAAATACTGAAGAATTAAAAAGTAGATATGTTCTGGACATTTACTTTTTTATTTATAGAGCATATGTGTTTCATAGCTTTCATAAGCATGATGTAGATGATTTACTGTATGTAGAAAGATGTGCACAGACTACTTACTAACTCCCATTTTCTGGAAAAGAGTTGAATGCCCCCTGTTTCTCTCCCTTTCTCTCCCTTTCTCTTTCCCTTTCCCCCTTCTCTCTCTCCTGTGTATGTGTGTGTATGCATACATGCATGCATGTATGTATGTATGTATGTATGTATGTATGTATGTATGTATGTATGTTGGGCAGCTGGATCCAGTACCATAAGTACCCAAGAATGACCATATGAAAAGTCTATTTTGCCAAAACTCAGAAAATCGAGAAAAAAAAATGAGAATGGGACCCAGGAGACAGCCCTGAGAACCTGAGTTTGATTCTCAGGAGCCCAGCAAAAAAGCCAGGCATAGTTATGTGGGCTTGTGGCCCCAGGAATGGGAAGATGGAGACAGGCATACACCTTGGGCTTGGTAGCCAGACAGCCTGGCCTAATCTACAAGGTCCAGGACAAAGGAGAGACCATGTATTCCAGCATACCTTACCTATCCTTTAACCTCTGCCTCAGGTGCCTGCAGGACTTTTGTTCCCAATCCTAAATTCCTTGCTCGCCCCACCACCCTAATAGAAGCTTCCAAGTTGACTCGAGCTGCTGTGACTTAGCCAATCATTAGTTATTTTATCACCTAGAAAATTCTTCTGAGATGGTTCCTCTGGGCTGGTTAACCTCAAACATGAAGGAGTTCCTTGGCTAGGAAGTACCCGGGTGTTTCCAGTTTGCCATACTCCCCTGGCGAGTGGAGAAAGCTCCAGCCTCAGAGTTGAGGCCTGGCTGCCTTCCCCTTGCAGCCTCCGGTCCGCCTTTGTCTTGCTTTTGGTGTTAGGATGACTTGGGCAAACTGAGCCAACCCTAGGTCAAGGATACACATGAACTTCTTAGGGGTGCTTTGAATAGAACCAGGAAAGGGTGTGATGCTGCATCCATGCCCACTAAAGATCAGATCCCAGCATGACTACCAAAACAGCTGGGGGAAAAAAGTAACAAGGATTTGGGTAGAGATTTTGATGCAGACAAACTCTGTGTACCATGGTAGAAATTATACTTTCATGGGTATTTTTTACATTCGAACATTACTCTTTGAGCACCCTCATATTTTATGAAAACTTTTATTAACATTTCAAAATGACCTTCCCCTCATGGTGGGACTGTCAGTCCCAGGAGCTATGACCTATTTAAAACATTTTTATCTTTACAAACACAATAAAGTAAGCTGTCTCCCACTTAGATTTGTGGGTCTCATTAGAGATAATTTTTAGGAAGGTAGTTCCCCAGGGAGCGCAGTGACAGGTTGCAATCTTTGCACACTAAGTTTTTGAACATGAATACTTCCTGTCAAAGAATTGTTTCATCTTCTGGGCTGTGGTTATAACCAGATCTGTTGGGTGATTTTCCTGATGTTCAGTAGGAATGGTTAGGCCTCAGGTTTTCCCCAAACAGGTCAAAATTCACTGGATGGGAAGGAGCGATTGGTTTGCACAGGGTAGCTCCCATCTTGGCTCCAGTGTGATCCTGTGAATTTCCACAGCAAAGCTCACACAGACACCAGAGACAAATGACATCTTTGCTCTCATTAAAGTGTGCCCAGTTCCCTGGATTTTTATGTAGTGGACTAGCTTAGGTGGAGGTCCCAGGGAGTCATTCTTCAGAAGTGCCACCTCCAGAAGGCCAGTGGTCCACAGCCTTCCCTGCTTAAATGGCCTTTTTAAGCAGCCAGCTAATGGCAGCGTGAGCATGGCTAAATCAGGCCTATTTTCTGAGGAATGGTTGCATTCAGGACACTTCTAATTTGTCAGAGGCAAATGCAGGCCATCTCTCCGGGAGGCTGTGAAAGGGACATTATTTCTCTGGGAGCTTGGCCGTGGGTCAATGTGCAGTGTGGCTCGCTGGTCATGCCCCTGTTGCTTCCACCTCCTAGGGACACTGTGATTTATTAGTATGAAGCCAGTTATGACCACTCCCTGACTGTCTTCAGGGTGAACACTCCTTTTTCTTTCCTTCACCCCTTTCCTCCAGAGCCAAAACAAAAAAAAGGCCCAAAGAAAGGAAGGAAGGAAAAAGCCAGTCTTGTAAATGAAGCTTCATTGAAGGTGGTGGCAGTGGCTTATGGGCATAGCTGATCCTCACGGAGGCTCTGGGGGAAATGGCTGTCCATCTGGTTTCTTAATTGTGGCATGGTGACCATGAGACCAGGGCATTCGGAACAGAGGAGGGAGGAACCCAAAGCCACTCAAACTGGAAACCCATCGCTTTCATCTTTGTTTGGAGGAGAGGTTGGGAGGAGCCCAAGTGGGCCACACACTGGAGTCCCTGAAATATTCACCTCGACACTATTTCGATTGCACCGCCATTGTGCTCATATGACAGCTTACTCCAAGTCCAAATGCTCCCTCCAGGAGAGAAGGGGAGGCTTGTTAGGCTCAGCAGGAAATCAAAAGGTCACAGGTTTGGGAAAGCACAAACTTGGAAGAAATGTACCCCACTTTCTGTTTTACAGGGACGAGTGGCAGCCCGGCAGCGGGGAGGGGAGTGGGGAGTGGGTCCTAGGGGTGTCGGGGTGGGGCATGTCTGGCCAGCAGGGGTGTGGAGAAGAGGCAAGGCTCCACTGCAGCTACAGAGGTCTTTAGGCTTGTAGTTTTCATGAGTTTTTATGTACACAGGGTTGCTCCTCTGAGAGACGCCTTGTCTGTACTGTTTGTAACACCAATTAAAAAAAAAAAAAAAAACCCATTGGTTCACCAAGACGACCTTTGTAGGAATGGTTACCCTGTCTGGGGTGCGTAGACTGATTGATGGGTTGTGTTGCCTCCTTGAAATGCCTGACACAGCCCTCCCTTCCCTCCCCGAAGCTCTCTTAATGAAGGTGTGCTCAGGCTTGTCAGCATTTTTGGAAGTTTTCGTTGGGGGTGGATGTTCTGATTTCTGCCTTAGATCCACTTTGCCACTTCACTTCCTGCTTGTTGACCTTTGACCCTGAGCCCTTCCTCTAGGTCAGTGGGGTTCACAGCACTAAGATCTCTGTTGTGGCTCAAATGTGGAAAGTCCCCTACAGACTTGTGAGCTTAATCGTTTGGTTCCCAGTTTGTACTGCTGTTTTTGGAAGGATGTGGAATCTCCAGGAGGCGGAACATCCTTGAAAGAAGTAGGTTACTGGAGGCAGGCCTAGGAGTTTTATTGCCTGGCTTTACTTACTGTCTGCTGTCTGCTTTATGCTTTCTGTTCCACAGAGGTGTGAGAAGATCGGAGATCCCAGCTGTACATGCTTGCCATCATGGAGCCACCTATCCCTACACCATCCCTGGTATGATGGACTGTGTCCCCTCGAACCATGATCTAAGTTAAATCTTTCCTTTCGGAAGTTACACTGGTCAGGTCGTTGATCACAGCAATGAGAGAAGTCACTAATGCAATAGCTGACATGATGGTTGTGTATCTTAGCAATGTTGTGGCGGTGGCGCATCCTCGGTCTAGTATGCGGGGCCACGATGGGACCCACCTGCTGGACTCACAGTCAGAAGTAGACTAGTGAACACGCAAGGAAGTCTTGACATGGCAAATGTGTACATATCAGAAGCCTGGGTTCTGTTTGTCTCCACTGATGCTTCTGTCCGAGTTACCCTGCTTGTTGAAGGTTTGATTTGCTCAGACCCCAGGAGCTGTCTATGCTATTTCACACCGTCCTTGTGCACAGAAGACCTCACCCACAAGAGCACATCACAGGAGGCCCATGGACTAGGGTAGAGTGTCTCTGAAGTCTTAATCCCCGCCTTGTCCTCTTATCTTCCCCTCCCCCACCCCCCCCACCCCCCCGACTGCCTCATCAAGTCTTCAAACCTGCTTTCCTAATCGGGCCTCATCTGGCTGAGGAATGAGGTTGGAGCCTTTCTGTTTAAGGAGGTTCTATAGCTGTGGCCTTTGCCCATGCTGAAGTTTTAGGCCACTACAAGTAGCTTATTTGTAGAACACCTGCTGAGTGTATGAAGGGTCCAGTCTCTAGTAATACACACACACACATACACACACATACATACACATACATACCCTCACATATACACACACACGAGCACACAGACACACAAATAC
>JADRCD010224796.1:0-13227 GCA_019843815.1 Montemys delectorum | reverse complement strand
TTTTTTTTTTTTTTTTTTTTTTTTTTTTTTTGGTTTATTTGTTTGTTTGGTTTGGTTTTCCTGTTGCAGTGGTGGGCAGTGGGACCTCCGGGTAACATACTCAGTTCTTAGTTTTACAAACTGCTGGTGATGAGGAAGAGGTTCACTCTCGATGGCCCTCAGGCCTGCTGATATCTGACTGAGCTACCTCGCACCTCCAACCCGTGGTAGATATTCAGATTGTTAAATTTTCCTTTTTGACTTTTATAAATAGTGCTGTTATCTATATTTATGTCTGGGTGTGGCATTGACATGTTTTAATTTCTCCTGGGCATATGCCTTACAATAGAATGCCTGGCTCATATAATTATTATATGATTAGTTGTGAAGACCATCATATGCTCTACCACCTGTAGAAGAGAATAACAGTTTTTGCTGCGTCCTTATGAGTATATGTGACAATCTGAAGTTTTAGAATTCTAGCCCTTTAAGATGGCTAGAATAAAACTTCCCTGAGGTTTTCATTTCCATGGAGACTAGTGCTGTCAGTCATCGTGTTGTTCATGTGTAACCAATGGTGCAGCTTTAATAATGATTACTTTTCTGTATGGGGAACCCACACAGGGCCTTGTGCGTGCACGTAAGGTAAGCATTCTACCACCCAGCTACATCCTCAGCTCCAACTGTGTCTTTCTTTTGTGAAGGGATATCTATTTGAATTCCTTTTTCCATTTCCTCATTTTTATTGTGGTAAAATACACATGACATACTCATATAATATGTGCTATTTTAGCCATCTTTAAGGATACAGTGTGGTGGTATTAAATATGTTTATAATATAAGTAATCACATAGCATTCACCTCTGTAACTCTTTCATCTTTTAAACTGATTCTATACCAGCTTCAACCCACTGTTCTATGGCTCCATGATCTCTAACGCTCCAAGTGCTTCATGTAAGTGGAATTATGCGGAACCTGTGTTCTTGTAACTGGTTTGTTTCTCTTATCATAGTGTCCACCTATGTCTAACGTGATGCAGAGTTTTCTTCCTTTCTAAGGCAAAGCAATATTCCATCATATGTATATAGCACATTTTTATCCATTTTGTGGTTGTTTCTGTGTTTTAGCTGTTGATAAATAGTATCACGATGAACATGTGTGCATATAACTATCTCTCCAAGATCCCACTTTTCAGTTCTTTGGAAAATAAATGAAAAAGTAGAATCACTGATTCATACATGAATGCTATTTCCAACTTTTAAAGTAAGTATCATAGCTTTTTTTTTTTTTATCCACAACAAATATATGTGTACATTCCCACCAGCTGCGCACGGGGCTCTAATTGCTACCTCACCTCTCTTACTTCTGATTTCTGTGTATGTGCTTGACCTAGTAACTCACTGTAATTCTGATTAGTTCTTCTCTAGTGATGATAATGCTGGCCATCCAGTACTTGTCTATTTGTGTGCATTCTTTGAAGAAATGTCTACTCGAGTCCTCGGCACACTGTAAAACTATTTTGTTGTTGAGTTTAACAAGTTCCTTATATATTTTGCATACTAGTCTCTTCTCAGACATGATGTGCAAATCCATCTCCCTACTCTGTGGGTCACTTTTCCACTCTGTGATGGCTTCTTCTAGCGCACAAATTTAAATTTTCTCTTGAGGTCTAATTTGTATAATTTCTCCCCTTTTGTTACCCATGTCTTTAATGTCATACTTAGAAACACATTGTCAAGGGCAGTGTTGTGAAGGTTTGAGCCTATTTTTTTTTCTCTAAGACTTGGATTGGGTCAAACAAAGTCTTTGACACACTTTGAGTGAATTCATGATTGTAAAGTCCAACTATATTTCCCCCTTCTTTATTGTGTGTATGTATGTGTCAAGTTTTCTTAGTATAATTTTTTAAAATATAATTCCCTCCTCCATTAGATTATCTTAGACTCCTTGTCAAAATTTCTTGATCAGGGATTCTTTGTGAGCCACTGTGCTAATCATTATTCTCCATCATTTAGCCAGCACCATACTGTTTTGATTATCCGAGCTTTGTGGGAAATTCTGAAGTTAGAAAGTACAAGCCTTCTGACTTTGTTCTTTTTCAAATGTGTTTTGTCTATTCAGTGTCCCTTGGAATTCCACACATGGCACGGCTTCTAACCACACTCCATTCCATTTAAAACTATGGGCAATAACAGTTAGGTCAAAGACATTGTGAAGGACTGATCATGTGTCCATGTACAAATCTCTGGTCATATTTGGTGGATAATGTGTTCCTTGACAACAAGTCAGGAATAATTAAAAGCAGACATTTCTTCATATGAGATAGAATTATCCTGTTCTAGGAGGAAATAGAAAGCAGATAATCTGCCAATAATTTCCCGTGCACTGAGCTGTCTGCCTTGAAGTATTGTCAGATGACAGGCATGTGGAAGTCAAATACATTCAACGTTATCCTTGGCATTTCTTTTCAACATAACAGTAGTAAGGCTCATCAAATTTCCTCAAACTTAGTTCAGAGGTAACCACTGTAGGAACCCATGGCTATAGAATTACCCCACAGTCTCTCATCAGCATCATGGTCATGCCAAAATTATCAGCCTGCCTCCTAAGTGCCAACTCTTATCACTGAAACCTGGGATGCTCCCAAACTATCCCCAAGCTTGGTGCATCTAAACGAAGTCAAGCAGGGTGAACATTCAACAGACTTGTTTGTCTAAAATAGCAGTAAGCCTTCTATTGGAAGATCAACAACAGTAGAGAACTTCAAGAAAACAAAACTTAAAACGTGTACTTAGGACTTAAATGACATGCTTTCGATGGTACCAAAATTCATTCCTGAAACCAAACCATTATTTTGTGTGACGGTTTTGTAGCCAATCACAAGCTTCAGATGGACAGAGATTATTTTATGTATCATGTATCCTCAGCCCTTTGCCCACTTCCAAACATATAATAGAACTCAAAAAATAGATGTTTGTTGGATAGGTAAAAGGTTGTCTGCTTAGTCTGCTTTCTGTGGTGGCAACAGAACACCTGAGGCTAGATAATTTATAAGAGAAGAGGTTTATTTGGAAGCAGAGTTCTGGAGACTGGGCATCTGAGAACATAATAGCCCCAGTGTCTCTTTGGCCTTGTGCTGCTTCAAGTCAGGGTGAAAAGAGGAAGGGCTCGTGGGCATCTGCCATGAAGGCAAACTATGAGGTCACTGGAGAAGGCTGTAATGTGTTCACAAAGGCTCTGCTTCTTCTCACTGAGCCTCCCTGCCTCACACTGCACAAGCCTCGGCAGGACTCACAGTAGGGACAAATCACATGCAAGCCATAGCATAGGCTTTCCTGAGTCGTGCTGGAAGTAGATGCAGAAAGACCCAAGGTGCTTAAAATCACACTGTCTCTGACCTATAAAGGGGACGGAGTGGTCTAGTACAAAGAAAGCCACATGGCAGTGGGGATAGGGTGTTAATGACTTAGGGTCCTTACAAAAACAAGGAGAAGCAGGATGCATCCATAGAAGGCATCTCATTCCTTGTTCTGTGCTGAGTGTAAAATCCTACCCTTCTTTGGGAAATAGCTCTCCTTTAGTGGAACACCCTGTTGTGTTGGGTTCACTTGGAGGACAGTGACGGCCCAGCCCATGTCCTACCAGGAAAGCAGCAGGCAACACAGAGCTGAGTCAACACAGCTCTTAGGAACTGTAAGTTCTAATGGGCAGCACGCTAGGTGGTTCACCGATAGCTGAAGCCCTGGAACACCGCCCAGTTAACCTTAGTATACATTTCCGGCATGTACCCAATTCATCTTTCTTAGTGACGTTATAAACTTGGTCTTGTTGCTTGATTTAGAGGCCTATCCGGTGGCCACTGACGCATTAAAGAGGCTTCTGGGCTTCCTGGTCTAAATGCTAGAGGTCTTCTTAATGATACCATGTTCTTCCTATTATTGTTAGTTCTATTATTATTGTTTTAGTTAGCATTGAAAACAATGGGTCCCTTTGTGACATTTTCTTACCTATGTATATCATTGCACTATGATTATTTTCATCTTATATCACCCTCCTGATATCTCCTCTCTCTCACCTCTCATCCCTTCCTATGCCCAACTAGTACCCTTTAGTTTTCATGTAGAACACATAGAACACACACACACAGACACACACACACACACACATACACACACACACTTTATATTCTGGATATATAGAACAACATGGTGGCTCTTTGCCTTATACCTCTATCTATCTTTTCATTTATGCCCCCATCCCTTTAGACCTTTAGGTAATGGGGATGTGAACAGTCTAGACATGCAGTAAGCATGTCTCTGTAAGGTAACAGAGATTCCTCAGGATACATCTCTAGTGGGTTATAAGGCAGCTATCTTGTTAGTTTCCTGAGGAACCTCAATACGATTTTTCATAGTGCTTGTCCAAGCTTGCATCCCTGACAGCAGTAATAGTTTCTCCCTCTACATCTGAACAGAATTTATCTTCTCGAGACAGCCATTCTAACAGGGGCACATTCTCCTGATTGCTAAGGATGCTGAGCAATTTTTTTTCAGACACTTACTGACCATTTATACTTCTGCCCTTGAGAACGCTCTGATCAGTTCAGTGCCCACTTACTGATCGGATAGTTTGGGAGACTGATTTGGTGTTTGAGACTCTGAGTTCTATCTGCGTTCTATTTTAGTACTTTCCCTTTAGAAGCCTCTGCTGGCCGCTCAGTTTTGCAGACTGTGGGCTGGTAAGGTTTTTCTTTTCTCTGATTATTCCCTACTTCTGGATACCCTGGAGTGACTAATGGTCTAGCGTGGGGCAGGGAGATTCTCTAAAATGTGTTGAAAATGGTCCAAGTGAAAAATAGCATTGAGACCTGAGCATGTAGAATTCTCTTTGAGTTTTTAAATCCCAGCAAGCATTAGTCAGCGTGCCAGGAGGACGCAGTGCAGGGTGCCAGGTATTCCAGAGCTTTAGTATTGTGAGCCTCAGGGCCTGTAAGTGGCTGGAGGTTGACCTTCCTGTGGCTCTCAGGCTTGGGCTTACCACACTCCAACATTCCTCTCTGCTGAGGTCTGCCTCGGAGTGACGGTAGGGACTCATATCTATTCATTCAGTGGCCTAAGCTGAGCCTCCGTGCTAACCAACTGCAAGCTTTGGTGCCAGTTTTCAGGCCTCTGCTTTCCTGAGCATAATTGTCTCCTGTGGCTGTCTCTCATCCTGAAGATGTGATCGATTCCAAGCCCCCTGACTTGCAAATGCTCCTGATTTTCAGAACCTCTGGATCCCAGTTGTTGTTTTATAGAGGACTAAACGTGGGGTTTCCCGTGTGCCAGGCAAGCATGTTACCTACCTCCTGAGCTGTATCCACATCCACCTGTGCCTTTTTATCAGTGGTCCTCAGCCTTCCTGATGCTGTGACCCTTTAATACAGTCTCTCATGTTGTGGTGACCCCCAACCATAAAATTATTTCATTGCTACTTCATAACTGTAACTTTGCTACTGTTATGAATTGTAATGTAAATATCTGGATGTCCAATATGAGACCCCCAGAGGGGTCAATACCTACAGCTTGAGAACTGCTGCTTTTTATATTGAGGCAGAATCCTACAACGTTTCCCAGGCTAACCTTGAATTACTCTGTTAGCCAAGCAGGCCTCCAATTAGTAGTCTTCCTGCCTCATTTTTCTGATTATTAGGATGAAAAGTTTTTAACCACTCCACCCGGCAGCTTAAATGGTTTCAAATCCTAGTTTCCCTCTCAAGATGGTACCCAGGTATAGTTCTCCAAGTCACAGGGAGTGACAGCATGGACCTCCTTTTGCTGCTAACCCATTCTTCAAGCCAGTCAGGATCTCACAAAACCTGGATTGGTGTCTGAGGCTTTCCTGAGGCTTGCCCTGTGGGTATGTTCTGTTTTATTCTGCCCGGCTTAAGGTTTCTGTTTCCCTTCCTGCCATCCAACAGAAACCCTATAGTGCCCTCTTTAGGTATCCCTAACTGCCTCCCTTTTTAAAACAACGTCTTTCAAAACTAGAAGGCCATCTTGTTTTGCAGCTTTTACAAGAAGTCTTGGCAGACGCACAGTTATGGACAGAATCACTGGACAGTCCCAAAGATTAGAGAGCTATATAAAACTCAGCACAGGGTCTCAGATGGTGAGAATCCCACCTAGCAGAAATAACTGCTCATCACCACCCTGTGCCAACTTTCTTTTCCCACCCAGGCTTCTTGTCTTGTGAGCTGCCGGTAACCAACCAGGGGGATTACAGGCAGCATGAGTTCTGCCTGTTTGCTTTGTGTGCATCTAAATATCCTCATAACCTACTCCTAGAGGGGATCTGGTAACCAGGCAACGCAAGTCATGCTCCAATTGTGAAGTCCTCTATCCATGTTGACTGTGGTGAGCTTTTTCAAAAAGAGAACGCTAAAAGCCGAGCCATAGCCATCTCATCCGGCTCCGTCCTCTATGAAGAGCTAACAGACCCATCCTTTCTTATGAGTGTTTAGAAATTATGATACAAATACATTGTATAAAAAAGTCTAAAACAATGCATTTCACCTAAGAAGATTTAAAACAAAACAGCCAACCCCTGTTTTAAACAGAAAAGAGGAAGATGGAAGGGGAGCTATCTCCTGTCTGGTGACAGTTTATTTTAGGGCCTGATGCTTTCTCCATTTATAATTTAGTGCCACTTGTGTTTTGAGAAACACTGCCAAGTCAGATGGGTCTCTTAGGCAGGGACTTAATCTACACTGTTAAACACAGCTGTTCTGGTGCCTGAAGTCCTTAAGAGTCCAGCAGGACCTGAGCTAGTAAAATAAACTCAGAAAGGGCTGTCTGGATTTGCCTTTCTACACACAAACCAAGCACAAATGAGCATGGAGCCAGCAGTCCTGGGCCAAGGTCAGAGGCAGTCCAGGGACACAGACTTGGGAAGAGCACTGTGCAGCACATCTGCTGTGAGCAAACAGTTCAGTGTTGGACACGCTGGCTTTTGATCTTCCAGGATTTCTTTATGAGGGAAAGGGATCCTGATCAGTACTGCCCGCATCAGCACTTTTTGTAATAACTACTGCATTTATGAGGAATTTGGCCATCAGGTTCTGCATGATTAAATGGCTCTCAAGTCCGGGGTCTCCCCACCCCTGCCTCCACCCACACTTCTGTTACCTAAAACACAGAACCTAAATGTCCAGGTGAAAGGAGGGGCTTCCTCTCTAGTGCCAACTGTTTCTATTCAGGTCATGGCATGGCGGTGGTGTGCAGGCCAGGATTGCACAGATGGATTCGACTGGAACGAATTACTTGGGCCAGCTTGAAACATCTTCCCCTGTGGGCTTCATTGGTTTGTGTGCTACTTAGCAGACATGCTGTCATCTGGATTTTCAGCCCCACAGTTCCTCTAGTACAGCCAGAATTCACAGTTCTCACATCCTCGGCCAGAGTCTCTTCATCTTGCTGGATTTTACCTTCTTTAGATACATGTCCTAGGTATGTCGTGAAAAATCACAGGAGTCACACCAACCAATGACAGTGAGAATCTGGTTGTGTCAGGGTAGGGTTATGCAACAGAAGAGCATGATTTTGTTGCTGTGGGCATTGTGTACTAAAATTTAGAATGTGTATATTCAGTGAGCTCATCACATACAGAGTCAAAGGCAAAGATATTCAGGACAATTAGAAACAAACAAAATGCCTACCAATGACAACAATAGGGGATTCATTTTTTTAAAAGGAGGTATTCATACAGGAGATTCAGTGTGCCTACAGAAGCAGGCCTTGTACATTTGTATTTGTTGGCTTGAGAGAAGTTCTATCATACAGGTATGACCAAAGTAATGACATAGCCGTGAAACTGAGAAACGCCCATTTATGCGTAAATCAAAGAAGTCGCAGGTGACACTGTGGTCCAATCTAGTAGCATCACACAAAGAGACAACCAAAAGTTAGCCAACATTCAGAAAACCCCAGAGAAGGCATGGATGATTCCTAGCCCACAGCAGCATACCTCAACATGCCTTGGTTCTCTCTCATCAACATCATGATAGATTGTCTCTCCTTAGCATCCTCCTCTACCATCAACCAAAACTTCACTATCATTGGCAGAAGAGTCAGCCCCCTCTCCTTCCCTCCTCTTCCTCCTTCCACGAGCTCCTTCTTCACTGAACCATCACCTGGAAGATAAACCACGTGGAGGACAGGCTAAATGAACAAGAGTGCATTGCTGTGTTGGAAAAGGAGCAGAGGTTTTCTGTACGTGCACTTCACCATACATGACACCATACATGACACCATCTTACCTTGTAACAAGTACAGAGTTACTAATCACTGTCTATTCTAGAGACACACAGAGGTTCCTGCGAGGACATGGACAACATCCTCAAGAACACTCACCTCCTGGTGCTGATGAGGTCCCTGTGACCTTTGTTCTTCCCTTCTGTTGTTCTCTAGCTTCTGAATTATTCGTGAACATGTATTGTTTGCACTAGAAATCAAAATAAAAAACAAAATTTTGGCATTGATGCGTGTGTGTGTGTGTGTGTGTGTGTGTGTGTGTGTGTGTGTGTTTAGGTAAATATAGTTAAACTTTCTCTTCCTGTTTTCAATATCAACCAGCCCCACTAGTTTTTGGAATGATTTTAATTCCTCTCTGTACTCTAGTGATTCTCAGCTTCTGGGTCGAGACCCCCTCTGGGGGTTGAGTGACCTTTTCACAGGGCTCACCTAAGATCATTGGAAAACATAGATATTTACATTACAATTCATAGCAATAGCAAAATTACAGTTATGTAGTAGCAACAAAAATAATTTTATGTTTGGGGGATCCCAACAACATGAGGGACTGCATTAAAGGGTCAAAGCATTAGGAAGGTTGAGAACCCCTATTCTACACCCACATATCCCTCCCCAATATATAGCTGCTTTTTATTCTCCTTTTATAATTCCTGAGCCACAGAAATTTCCTCTGAAGAGGAGGAGCCTGCCAGAGCAGTCTAACTTCTGACTCATGAGCTTCTCTTAGCTTAGGGAATTCTGCAGAGAGGTTTGCGACACACCCCTGCCAAGGTCCCTCACAGAACTTCAGTAGCCAGCGCCAGGCAGCTGGTACTCCTTGTTCCCTAGAAAGGAGCTTGTTAATCAGACTCTCTAACCACAAATGCTGAAAAGCATCCTTGCTCATGGCTGTAAGTTCTATCCTGGGAGTTCCAGAAAGCAGAATTTGTCACCTGACAATTATACTTACACATCAGTGTTTCTTTGGGACTGGATTTAAATAGCCATGTCCATTCTAGTTGTGGGCTAAAAGCAGATTTGAGGAGTAAGGAAGTAGCTACTCCTTAAAGCCCCAAATGGCCTTGAACTCTTGGAGAAGTGATTGTAGGCTTTAGTAGGGAAGCTACAGAAAAGTCATCAGAGGAGAATGCTTAAAGAAAGGAGAAGTCAGTGGCAGTTCTCTATGGCAGGACAAGACTCCATGATTCAGTGATATTATGTAATTATCAAGCAGCATCTCAACCACCATAGCAGGATGCTCCTCTCTCTCTCTCTCTCTCTCTCTCTCTCTCTCTCTCTCTCTCTCTCTCTCTCTCTCTTTAGTCTAGTGAAACTTGTCTTTTTATTCTCCAATGAAGAGGCCCGGTGTGCCAACATGGGTAGATGAACCTGTTGAACAAGAGGCTCATGTTTGACAGGATCCTTGATTTCTCACATTCTAGTTTGACTTGGGAGGTATTGCATTACGGCCTCCTAAGGAAAAAGACCAGCTTGCCGAGAACTCCAGGTTCTTCCACCCTCCAGAGCCCAGCTCGGTAGCGTCATCATGTTCCCTGTGAAGCCTTCCTGGCTTTCCTCCTAGATGACTCTCTGTGGATGTAATCTCACTGTGTGCCTCTCTGCCTCTTCCCATCACAGTTACGGCTCTGCATTTACACTGTGGTTCTTTGGTTTACTATCCAACACCACTCTAGGATTTAACTTACCTGGCAACACAGGACCAAGAGGTATTTGTTAATCATTATTTTCTCTCATGCTTCACATAATGCTTGATCGTCGTCATCGGTGCTCAATAATTTCACTTCCTGTTGAGCCGATGGCTGAGGTGGTTATCTTTTCAGGATTCTCAGTAAAGGTGCCAGAGCAGAGAAGATAACAAAATGTTCAGACCAAAACTTATCATGAAGGCAGAAAAAGCTGGGGCTACTAGATTCTCCCTGTTTGATTTAGAAATAAAAATGGGCCTTACCAGAAATGCAGAAATGGGGGCTGCTTCTGGTGGCTGGAGTATAATATGGTGTCAGGTGACAGGGTGGAATATGGAACTTGTAATTGAGAATGATAGAGGTTATACTCGGGTTCTGGTTGCTTCACTTTAATGCCGTGACTGGCATTAGAACTAGCCTCGACATTCTAGAGTCCAATCAATATAGAAATGGTGCTTAGCCTGGTTGCCTGCCGGTTCTGTTACTTGGGGAACATAAGGAGCTTTGTAGTTATCTTACCCTACATCATTTGCTTCAGATTCAGTGGATGGAATGACATTCGGTCACAAAACCATCTCCGCCTGAACCCAGTAGGGAGATTGCTCCCTGTAAGTCACTGGAAGGGAAAATTGATGTCCTTATGACTCAGCGGACCCTGTTCAGTTGCCACAAAGACAGTGCCACTGAGGACAATCAAAACCACCCTCAAATAACAACTTCCAGAGTATTTCCAGGCACCAGCTAAGCAACAGGGGCCCTGTCCCTGGCACCTCCAGCAATGCCGAGTTCTACAGGCATCTGTCATTTCTCTGGATGAAGTTGCTTGCTTATGCCTCAGAAGCCGACTTGGTTTCCACCTTGGAAGCTTAATGGACACCAGGCCACATGAGGAAGATGACATCAGGGCTGAAGGACAGACCAAGTGTCTGGACAGCTTGTTTCATAGCCATAGAAGGTCTTGGGTACCACTGCCAAGATGCTTGCTCTGTAGGTTATTTTCAACTGATGCTAGTCACAGTGAGAGTCTTTTTATATGAACCGAGGCCAAATATCCAACCCACAAACCCAGTCTACCTCACCTCTAGTTATCAGGCCATTCTTCACCTTAAAAGGCATAAAATCGAAAACACTCCTCACACGACTACCTCATTTCCCCAGCATGCATCCTTGACTGTTAACCACACCAATTTTTCTTAATTCCCCTTATTTTATGTATAAAATAGTTCATACTTGAAAATTCAGACTATGTAAATGGTACAAGGGAAAAGCAATATTTGCCTCTAGGGCATATCTGTCTCATTCCACCAGAAATAAAGTGTTCATGATCGACATGTGGCCTTTCAAAATGTTTCCTATATATAAATGGTTGTATCTTGGAGTATATTATGACTCTTCAAGCAACATGTATACATTTTTTTGGGGGGGGGGGTCCTAAGATGTTTTATTATAGAAAGGAGAGAGAAGAGATAGGAAAGTAGCAGCTGGCCATGGCCACATGGAAAGAGGGGGAAGGGAGAGTTAAGACAAGAGTAAGAGGTTAAGAGAGAAGAGAGACAGGGAGAAAAAGAGAAAATATATACTTTTTAAAATTACCAAACAGACATGGAAACACACACACACATACAAAGCATTATTCCAGTAAACTGGGTGTTTCTTGAAGCAAAGCAGCATACCTTACTATTTGGTAAATCCCCAGAGCATAGTACAGTTGAGTGATAAAAGCTCACTGCATGCTATTTGCCCAACTGAAGGGAAGGCAGGGGGGAGGGGGATGCTATAGATGGTGCTTTCTTAGTTTTAAAAGAAGCTTGAAAAAATGTGATGTGGGGTGTGTGTTTGTGTGTGTGTGTGTGTGTGTGTGTGTGTGTGTGTGTGTGTGCCTCTTGATACCAGAGACATTTGTTGAACATATGCTAAACATTGTAGTCCCTATGGTCAGGTATCAAGGCAAATATATAAATAACAATAATAAGTAGGGAAAATGCTACCTATGCATCAGAAAAGACGTGACAAGAAATGAAAGGGAGCCTGGGGGCATTTCTACAGAAATGCTTAAATTAGGCAATGGCTGAGGAGCTAAGATACACTAAATTTATAGTTTATACCAATTTCCATGGCCAATTTCAAGCTACCAATATATGTAGTAACCTTCTCTTTTCAGCCAATAGAAGCCTTCCCCATCTTGCTGTTGAGTCTGAGCAAGCCAGCCAACCTTTGGAAACCATCCTCATCTCCCAATCTCTCTGACTTCCAACAAGGGGTTCTGGGAGAAGTTTAAGCCTGTGAAGGTGAGAACACCAGAGGATGATTTCTAGACCTGTCTAAGCACACAGATAACTGTCCTATCTGCTTACACTTGCCTCACAGCTATCTTGCTTGACCTCATGGTCTCACTCCCTTCCCACCATCCTCTTTGCCTCTGATGTATAAGCTGCTACAATATGTCCAATCCAGCTGTGCCGAATGTGTCAGAAGGTGGTAGGTAGGAGACAAGAAAACAGACCCAGGCTGTGTATATTGTTAAGTAAGACTCCACTCTCCCCAAATTTACCTCCCCTGAAGCATTCTGTGTGTTAGATATCAAACTTATAGCAGCAACAAGGGGCCTGCAGTCAGGAGATGAGACAGAGCGTACTGTAATACCAATTAGGCACATGCTAAGATTATGTTTTTCTTTGGAGCCAGAAAACAAAGTACAACAGCTATGACATGGAAGAGATCAGATCATGTCCAGATGCTGGTTTTTCTGAAAGTTAAAACAAACAAACAACCCCAAAAAACTATATTTGATTCTAGAAGTGGAACTTCATGACAATTAGTCAAGCTCAGATAATTTTCAGTATAACTATTTGACCTTGAATTCCAGTGTTTATCAGAAATAATGAGCTAACTCACCCTCACAAAAAAAATCATGTATACCACTTTGAGGCTCTAAAATATATTTTTCTAAAGGCAAATTTCAAACTACAATATTCTCATTTATCAGACCCAGACTTATAAGACATTGTAACATCTTAATTTTACACTAAAAATAAACACAAAAACTAGTTTGTTGGGAAAGAGCCCTTGGAGAATTCAATAGTGCCTTTGAAAAAAAAAAAAAAAAAAAAAAAAAAAAAGGAGAAGGCAGAGGATTGTGCTGACAAAATTTAACTCAGCACAGATAAAATTAAACAATTAAACAGCATTTTCATTCTTTAAACATATCAGTGTGCATTTATTTTGTTCTTTCTGTGGAACATTTCCAAACAGGGCCAGCTGCACAGATGCAG
>JADRCD010224795.1:28408-63861 GCA_019843815.1 Montemys delectorum | reverse complement strand
ATATATATATACATATACATGTATATGTATATATATAATGCATAGACATATGTGTCATACAAAGAGTCTGCACAGTAGAGAAAACAATCAACCGAGAGAAAATATTGTCTCATCATTTATTTGTAAACTAGTTCATAACACTACATAAGAAACTCAAATAGCTCAATAATGTAGAAACAAATAACCCAATTAAAAATAAGCAAAAAACCTCAATAGACATTTCTCAAAAGAAGACAAAAGATATATAAAATCAGAGTCAACATTACTATTCATCAGACAAATGTCAATTAAAACTATGATGAGCTATCACCTCCCTAGTTACAGTGGCTATTATAAAAAAAAAGATGTACAGGGCACATGCGAGCTATTGATAAACACAAATTTATTGTTGTTGCTAATAATAACAAACCAATTTATTTGAAGGGAAATCCTTGTTTATGAAAAGTCAATTCTTTGTTCATTTTCAGGACTCTTTCTCTGTAGATTTTGACAGTTCAATTAGAATGTATCTCATGGTAGTTCTGCTTAAAGTACTGCTCCCTCTTGGGGTTTTGTGAGATTTCCTGGCTGTATAATTTGTAACTTTCATCAACTTTAGAAGGTCAGTTATAATTTCTTTGGTTACTCTTTTCTAACAAATTTTCTTTTTATTCTCCATTTGATGCTTATACATGGACACATTGCTTTGCTGAGAGTGTCCCATAAGGGCTGTAATGGTAAATTTTCATTTGTTAATTTGCTACAACCTAGAATCATCTGGAAAGGGGTTCCCACTTCAAGAATTTTCTGGATCAGGCTGGCCTGTGAATATGCCTACGAAAGACAGGTTGATAATCAATGTAGAAGGATCACACTGATCAAGGGGGAATTATTGACCAATGTGTGACAGGGCATGCTGGTCAATGAAGAAAGCAAGCATGCTTTATTCTCTCTCTGCTCTTGACTAGGGGTGTGATATTTGAATTCCTACCTCTGTAACTCCTTTTCCATAAAGAACTGTTTTTTGAAACTGTGAGCCTAGCAGCTCTCTCCCCTAAGTTGCTTTCACTCAGAATATATTATCACAACACAAATGGAATCAGCACAGGTATGGGGGCTCTTGTTTATGCTTCAATATTTCATGTCTGCTCTTCTGACTGGGTATGTTCAAGTGTCCATTCTTTAAGCTTACTGATTCTTATGCTGTTACTCAATTCAAGGAAGCATGCTTGTGCCTGCTAATGATAAAAATGAAAGAAGAAAGTAAACCATTACACTTTTCTATTCTCGAAATTCTGCTTACTTCCTTTTAGGAATTTTAATCTCCTTATTAATAAACCTTGGTTTACTCGGAGGATTCTCTGGATAATTCATAGTTTTGTTTCTAGTTTACATCAGCTGCACAAAGATTTTAAAAAATTCATTTCAAGCCTTTGTTTGTAAATACCAAGTCTAACTTCTCCTGTGGTGCCCCTTACTAGTTTACCTTCTTTAGTGAATATGTTCTTGTTTTCTTGTGTGTCTCATAATATTTGATTGAAAAGTTGATATTTTGAATACTAAATGTAAGTTCATTCTGAAAATTTAATTTTTATTCTTAGATGTCAGTGCTTCAAGGAAACTATCTTTTAAAGATCTTTCCAAATGTGTGTGTGTATGTGTGTGTGTGTTTGTGAGTGTGGTGAGACTATGTGTAGTATGTGTGTATGTTGTATAGATGTGTAGTGCATGCATGTGCATGTTTGTGTGTGTTAGATGTGTGTGTGATATGTTTGTATGTGTGGTATGTATATGTATGTATGTATGTATGTATGTATGTTTGTGTCTGTGTCTGTATGTGTACATTTGTGTATGTGTGTGTGTGTGTGTGTGGTGTGTCTATGTGTGTTGCATGTGTGTATGTGCTGCTAGAGATTGAAGCCAGCTTCTCTTGCATGCTGGCCAAGCACTCTATCAACATTTAGGCATTTTGTATATTCAAAAGAAACACACATATATATGGAGAGAGAGAGAGAGACAGAAAGACAGACAGACAGACAGACAGACAGACAGACAGAAAGAGAGAAACAGAGAGAGAGGAACCTTAAAGCTGCTACCCCCAGGGAAACAGCTCCTCCAATCCTCCAGCCACCTTCTCTAACAAGGAGCCACTCTCATTCAAGCCATGAAGGGAGGGAAGGTGCCTTGGTTTCATCTCCTGTTGCTGTGATAAAATACCCCTATAGGAGCAATATACAAGAGAAAGGATTTACTTAGCCTTCTGGTCAACCTAATCTAGACAATTCCTCTTTGAGACTGCCTTCCCAGGTAATTCTACAAGTGTCAAGTTAAAAACTCAACTAATCCATCTAATTGGAGAATGTAGAGACATTTTTATGTTTTTTTTTTTGTTGTTGTTGTTGTTGTTGTTGTTTTTTTTTTTTTTTTTGCTGTATAGCATGGTATAAACAAATCATTTCCATAAAATGTTTTTTATTGTGTTAGGTTTTCATAGTCACTCATATGTATTTTGAGCACATTTATCCACTCTTCCTCCCAACTTTTGTTAGATATACCTCTACCTTGCTTTTTTCCAAAGTCAAAACATGTGTGTGAAGCTATTCCTTGTATCATGGTGTATATATCAGAAGTCACACTCTTGAAGAAAATTGAACCCTCCCTTCCCTAGAAGGCATCAACCATCAGTTCCTTTTCAGCTTGGGCAGGGCTCATGAGCTACTTCCCATCTATGCTGGAATGCTGACTGGCTTGATCTCCTATAGATCTTGTACAGGCAGTAACAGCTCCTGTCCCCAAAGCATAAGGACCATCCTGGAAGAGTGGGTGGTAGATTGCAAGAGCCAATGGTTAGGGAAGACTTGGGCTATCTAGATATTTAATTCCATAATCTAACCAAGTAGTAAGTAGAGACTCTTTGAAACTGAGCCTTTAATAGTAAGGGGAAGCAGAAAACAGAACTATAGAGCAAAAGATCACTGACTTGAGTTCTTTCCCTTGGTTAGATTTCCTTTCTGCTCTAAGGCTGTTAATTCCTTTGTGTGAACATTGGGAAGGAGGAATTGCTCGATTGTTAGCTCAGTTGTGTCCTTGAAAGTTAATATTTGTTTATTTTTTCTGGGATTATTGTGTTTTCACACCGTAATTGGTCACCCAGATAAACTTTGCTGCATTGACTTTTTTTAAAGTCAGCATCATTATGTATTCTAGTTGTTTCACTTTAATGACATTCTTCTGAGGCTCCATTACTCTCCAGTCCTAATGGACCTAACTGAGCTGTGCTGGCAGGGGGCTCACAATCACGTCCTCTTTCCCTTGCCCTCTGAAGTCAATTTAGTAAAACCCAGAGAAAAATATACCAAACTCGCTGAGTGCTAAATGATTAATACATGGATCTAATTACGTGATGCTTTAAAATACATATTGTGTTTGGAGGGAGAGAAAGAAGACTCTTCCAAAGCAGCTCTAAGGAAAATAAATCCAAATTGCATTTGTTAAGCAATCTACTAAATCCCAGCAGGGGCTTTTTCCCCACAGGGCTGCAGAAACACTCTCCAGATATGACGAGGCCTGTTGCAGAATGCACAGGTCTTCAAAGGATGCTCTGACCTACTTTGTTTCTGCCACATCTTGTACTGTTTGCTTGCTGTTCACTCTTGCTTTGAGAGTCACATGGAATTGGGATTTTGCTGCAGTGTTTGTTGGGCAGTCTGCTCACCGGAGCCAGAAGTCAGGTGAGAAATACAGAAAAGCCTCATGTCTTCACCTGACAATTGGAAGCATTTTAACAAGTATTTTGCTGTGAGTTAGAGGAGCCTTTTGTTTTTATTATTTCAGTGTATGTCTCCACAAGACAGATGACCTTAAAAAATGAGGAGCAATGTAATACTTCAAATTATGAAATAGCACATCAGTTTAAGCAGAAGAGTGGTTGCTAATATGCGTTTGCATGAGAAGTCTCACACAGGAAGCAAATTAAGACCCTCAGGAAAATTCCTTCCATACCCTAATGAGAAGGAACACCACAGGGCTAGCTTCGGGAATGGAATTGCTTGTTATATTATAGCAAGGTGCATGGTGCTTTTTCTGTCCTTGAAGTGCATATAGATGCTTCAGTTGTGTCATCACATCATGAGCCACTCCACCAAGGGACTGATTGACATCACTGATGTAAATATATCATTAGGCCCTCACTGCTCTGCTGCCATTGACAGATGAAGGTCCTCACCTATATTATTCTTTCTCACTTGGTCTCCCCTATATGAGACTCCCCTACATGTTTGCAATGGCTGTGTGTCTAAACTGCCCAATTTTACCCTTCTCTGCTACAGTGGATCTATTTGAGGTCCTATGTTATCTTCTAATTGTTTCTAGCCTAAGATATTTGTCCTCAATGAATAATGTGCTACTATCCTCCAGCAAGCTCCCTTTCTGTGTTAGAGTCACAAACAGTGCAGAAGGAAGTAAGGAGCTGTTAAGAGAATCAAGGGCACAGGTTCCTATCTTTGTGGAATCAACATACCTCTGCAAGAAGCAGAGGTGGGGGCTGGAGAGAGAAAAAATAAGAATGGCACTTTGAAGATTTCAGATTTATAAAGTTAGTCAAGACTTTAGGAACTAACTCCACAGATTAAAGTTTTTGAAATCACCTAGCTTTTGTGATTCTTTTTCGTATGACATTCACCAACTGAAAGGCTTGAAGCCCAACAGAGAGTGGTATTATAGAAGTAGACAAGAGGAGCAGGAGTTGAAGTAGTATTAAGGATTCAGGACAAATTTTAACTTCTTCCAAGCAAGACCTAAGGCTCTCTGTTGAGTTTCAGATGAGGGAAGCCAAGCATTCAGGAGCTCTCAGACATTGATCTCTGATATTCTTAAGGGGCATAGACTGCTTTATCCATAGACTGCTTCTCTATATTTTCCTGAGTTTCAAACCTAAAGAATAAACCAGAGTCCAAGATTACGTCTTTCTTTGTCCAAACTCAAGCTAGTTTTAAAAAGTAGGTTTCTAGGGCTGGAGAGATGGCTCAGCAGTTAAGAGCACTGACTGCTCTTCCAGAGGTCCTGAGTTCAATTCCCAGCAACCACATGGTAGCTCACAACCATGGAGTCTGTTGGCCTCTTCTAGTGTGTTTGAAGAGAGGTACAGTGTACTCACATAAATAAAATAAATAAATAAATCTTTTTTAAAAAGTAGAAAAGGAAACATTTTTTTAAAGTAGGTTTTTGGAGAAGAAATGGATCAGTCAAACAGAAATAGACTAAACACTGAATTTATCAAGGAAATAAAATTATCAAATTCGTTAGAATAAGAATTCACTGGCATTTGGGTAAGTATATAAAAGTTGGGACTGAAGAATTGTGGCTAAGAGAGTGAGGGAGTTTTCCTAGAGGACTTTGGTTCAATTCCAAACACTTACATGGCATCTCACAAGTGTCTAATTTCAGTTTCAGTGTATCTGAAACCATCTTCTGGCATCCTTCAACACTTGTATACACCTGGTGCACAGACTTATAAACACACGTAAGACCCATACACATAAACTTAATGTTATCTTGATGTAAGTTTTATAAAAATGGTAAAATTATTATTAACCGCTCTATAAAACCAAGCTTTCTAAGTATTAAAAGCAAAGTCAAATGAAAAGCTAAAACTTTATAGATGATTTCTCTAAGAGGAAAAATACAGAAGGGAGGCATGAAATAAATCTGAACAGGATAGATCTTCACAACCTTGTGAACATTCTCAATCACTAGTCTTTGTTTTACAAAAAATAATTGTTTATGAGACAATAATGAACAAATAGATTTAAAAAGATAAGCAATATTTACGTGTAGACTTTGGTCATTTTCAAAAGAGGAAATATAAATTCCATAGCATTTCGTCTCAGTGGACTTCAAATTTTGATTTCGATGTACTCTAATACCTACTATTACAGAGTTGACATGGAAAAATAAACACATCCAGGAAATAGTGGTTGGTTCATAGTTTGGTATAGCATTTTCTAAACATTGACCAAATGAGCACAGTGTGAAACAGAATGGCCAGGGGTTCACAGAACTTGGAACAAGCCATTCTGGCTTTGCATCTTTAGCACATTAGCTCTTGAGTGGATGACTTCAGCCCTCACCTCAAAGCTACTCTGGCTCCTTCAGAACTGTAAGGCTTACCTTGCCACATAAATGGTCATTCAAAAGTCCCATAGCTTTACTACCCCCACAGCTCCTTACTGTCAGAGTACAAAAAAGAATGGAGAAAAGTCCCATGTCCATGGGTTAAAAACAATATTGTTTAAATGCCCATCCTACCAAATTAGATCAACATATTTAATACAATCCTTATCAAAGTACCAAATGCAATACTTCTCTTAGCAAGAAAGTAATCATAAAAGACATATGAGATCCATATGTTAGTTAAGGTCCTCTAGAGGAACAGAACCAATTAGAAGAAATATATGTCTACATATTTGTTCAAAGATTTATTTGTTCAAAAGCAACAATAGTTGTCTTACAGCTAAAAATAAGATATCACCAGGCAATTGGGCAAAAATATAAGTGTTATTCTAATATACTTTTAAAAATAAAAATTGGTAAATTTTTTTAAAAGAATATGTAGCATAAATACAGAATAAACTAATAATTATAAAAAATGAACTGTTTTTATTTTGACAACTTAGATGGACTTGGACACAATGTGATTAAGTTCAAATAACACAAGCTGCCCAAGATAAAAAGGAGACCCACATGTGAACAAATACTAGGATTCTCTCCTTCACACAGAGAAACCTGAAAATCATTTGGTTATGAATGGTACTACATTCTTTATAATCCAAGAACTCTTACTTTACAAAGGTATTCTAAGGAAATCCTAGGAAACTAGTATTGTGCAATAAATGTTTGAAGATTTTATATACAATGTTGTTTCATTACTGAAAATGTCAAAATAGGCTACCACCCAAAAGTCACAAGAAGGCTGAAGAGATGGCTCTGTGGTTCCAAGCATGCAGAGGGGCAAAGTGGTTCCCAGCACCCATGTCAAGTGGCTGACAGCCACCTATAACTTGACATCCTCTTTGGCCTCTTTGAACATCTGCAATCTTGGACATATACCTACACAGACACATACCCATAGTTAAAATCTTAAAATAAGTTTTTAAAATAATTAAAACAATTAAAATCATGAGAAGTAGCTATATCTTCTTGAGAAAGAAGAAATACTCATAACTCCTCTATAAATAAGAATGGCTGTAATAACTATGGTTTCACTGAGCTGAAGAGTATTTCTGTATCTGCTGTGGTCTCGGTGTATGTGTCCCAAATTCCTAGGTAGAAATACTGATTCACGAAGGTGACCACATCAGGTGGTAAGGGCTTTGGAAGATAATTCCATCATGAAGGCTGAAGCTTCATAAATGGCATTGGTTTGTTCATAGAAGACACTGAGGAAAACTAGCTAGTCCCTTTCATCATGTAAGAACACAGTAAGATTTTGTTTAGGTGAAAATGATCTACATCAGAGAGCAATAAGTTAGCTTGTTTTAGTCCACTCCACCTCTAAACTGGTGAGAGAGAGATGCCCATGGTCAATAAGCTATATGGTTTATAACATTTTGTTATAACAACTCCAAAAGACTAAAAGGGGCCCGAGTGAAGATTCAGTAGTTAAAAAACTGGCTACTCTACTGGAGGATAAATGCAGGTTTAATTCTGTAGTATCCACATAGTAGCTCAAACCTATTTGCAACTCTAGTCCCAAGGGATTCCATGTCATCTTCTGACCTCCATGGGCATGGGGCTGCACATGGTACACATGCATAAATGTACGTATACCCATTCATACAAAATAAAAAAAAGATGAAGAGCATTGTATGTATGTGAGAAAAGTGTGTAGTTTGTATATTAAAATTTTTCATCATGTTTTCATTTATATGTTAAGATTTTAAGCTGTCTTTTAGTGTGAAGATAAAATGTACCACTCAACTCAACTTGTGTGCTTTTAGAATGAAAATGTCTTCCTTGGTTTCTCATCTCCTATTTTTCACAATGAAGAAAATGTGTGAGATCCAAAAACCATCCAAGACACATAAATAAATCAGAAACAAAGCAAGCATGAATCTAAAAATGCAAATGAAAAACAGGCTACTTCATCTACACTAAAAACTACAAAATGCTTGGCATTAGTGCAGCAAGGAAGAAGTAGAAACCAGAAACAGAACAAAACAACAACAAAAATGTTTATCGCAGAGCTTAAAATGGAATCTGAACAAATACAAACATGTTTTATTCTCTTTATGAGAGTATTTACTCTCACAAACCACTATGCTTCTTAAATTAATATAAATGCTGTGCAATTCTAATTGGAAGGCCAGCAGGGGATCAAGTTAAAATTTATAAGTAGATTTTAAAGTTCACTTGAAAAATTCCTACTTAAGGGAAAGAACAGTAGTTATAATGAAGAGATGTTGCTTTAATATATATCAGAGGCTAGGTTAACCCCTGGAATTGGGTTAATGTGCCATTGGACTAAACCACATTTATGATTTAGATAAAATAAGAGGGATAAGAAATGGACTTTAATAGTATATATGAGAATATTAAGCACACTAACAGTAGAAATTATATTTATTGAAAAAAATGTTATGAAGAATTTAGTAAATTGGTTATTCATGAAAAAAAATGTAAAAAGTATAAAATCACCTATCAATGCAAGCATGCATAATAACTGATATATACATACACATATGATTCAAATTTACAAGACAAAATAAATTTAGAAGAAAAGTCTATTACTTTTGTGATGAAGTGATATGAATTTTCTTAACAAGATTGCAAGCCAGTGAATATAAATAAAATATAACATGCATTTCATTTATAATGTTCTCCAAAGCTCCATATGTTAATAAGAAACATAGATAAAGTAAAACAGGATTGGAACAAAAATTTTAATATAATGGATAGGAAAAACTTTATGGTCTGGCAATTTGTAAAAGAAAATTTCAAGCAATAAAACAATTTCCCATATTCTGTACAAAATTTATATTTAACTAATAATTCTTAAACATCATCACAGAACAGTGTAAACATAAACTGTGTCATTAGGACCTAAATACAGAGCCTGAGACAAGGTAGTTAAGACAGCACTTAATTTTTTATGAATTTGTCGAGGCTATGTTTTGACTTAAAATTTAAGAATTGGGCTTGAAGATAGATTGGATAGAGTTCTTGCCAGGAAAGTATAGGGACCTGAGCTTGATCCTCAAAACCACTAGAACATGGATTGAAACATGGTAGAACCTGTTTGTGATCTCATCTCCGGGGAGGCAGAAATCTAGGGCTATCTGGTCAGCTTGCCTAGCCTGTTCAGAGAGTTCAAGATGCCAGTGAGAGACTTTGTCTCAAAGAATCAAGATGAACAGCGACTGAGAAACGGAATCCACGCTTGACATCTGGCCTCTACAGACACAAACACACATTTGTATACATACACACATGTGCACATATTCACACACATGAACACACACTACATTAAAATTTTTTTGAGTAGTATTTATTTATATTACATAAAATCTGCTTGCAAAGAAGCAAGCAGGGAAAAAATGTTGTGAGTGTCGTCCAAATAAATCTGTTCTGAAAACTGAGCATTTTCGATGAGTATATGTTTCATTTAAAATTAAATTGTTTTTAAATATTGGTAGAAAATATACAGTAATCCAATAAAAGGGCAAGATATTTGAGAAAACAAATTCTTCTTAAGTAAATTCTAAGATTAAAAAATGTATTCTTGGGGCTTGCATTATGGCTTAGTGGGTAAAGATATATTCTGCCAAGCCTTAAGACCCGCATTGGATTTCTGGGATTCACACGGTAGAAGAAAAGAATGGATGAGCTGATTCCCATGAACATGTGCCTACATGCACACATGTATGCATACACACATGCATATATACAGGACACATGCAAACATACATACATATGCACACAGACACATGCATACACATACGCACACAAACACAAACACACTAAATAAATAAATGGTAAAAATTGAAAAAATAACTGTTCAAACTCACTGGTAATAAGGGAAACATAAATTAAATTGATACTGATTTACCATTTTGCCACCATAGAACAGCCACACACTTAAAGGGAATAGTAGCTTATTGTTAGAACATAAGAATGTCTTTAGAAGATGAAGTAAATCTTGAGTTGTTTACAGAGTTTTTGTGATTTAATTTGTCAATGCTTTGTAAAAATTAAAAATAAATACAGCATTTGATTGAAGATACAAAATAATCTATTCATATGTGTACAGAGTATGTATATACATCATGGAGGCCTAAGGTCAACATCAGGAATTACCTTTTTTTCATTTATTTTATGTTTATTTTATGTATATGTATATGCCACATGTGTGCATGTGAGAGGCCAGACCTACTCCATCTTGGGACTGGCCTCCATCTTAAGAGAAAATTGAGCTATAGCTGAACCCAGGCTACACCCAAATACCAGGAAATACCCCATGGCTTGTCCTTGACCCATTCCCCAGAGTGCCTCCCTAGCTACTTCCTAGCAACAGTCAATCATAGATTAGTCTGAAAAGGGTAGTCCTCATGCATGTACATTTGTAATTTGAAATTGAGCTGCCCGGAACCCCCAGAGTTCTCAGAGACTAAACCACCAAGCAAAGAGTACACATGGTGGGACTCATCACTCCAACTGCATATGTAGCTGAGGATGGTCTAGTCGGTCATGAATGGGAGAAGAGGGCCTGTGAAGGCTCTATGTCCTCGTGTAGGGGAATGCCAGGGCCAGAAAGCAGGAGAGGGTGGGTTGGTGAGCAGGTGGAGGGGGGAAGAATAAGTTTGTTTGTTTGTTTTTTTTTTTAGGAGGGGAAACCAGGAAAGGGGATAACATTTGAAATGTAAATAAAAAAAATCTAATAAAAAAGAAATTGTATACTAGTAAGTAAATGTAAGCACAAAGTTATGACCGGTAAGAGGAGGTAGTATTTTCTGTAGGTGAAGAGGGCTCTAGGTAAGGAGCGTTATGGGAGGAAGGAAGCACAAAGGTCAGGCAGATCTTCATGACCGATTCTCGGTGTAGGTATACATGATTCCAATTAGGACAACCCAACCCAACCATTACAATTCACACAAAATAGATTCACAGCCCACCCTTAGGAATCTGTACAGTGCTATAACAGGAGTGTGGAGGAGGAATTCCAAAGTTTTAGGTATAATGATGAAGATAGGTTCCCAAACTCTTAACAATTCTCACTTGAACCAGGATTATAACACATAGGAACTGACGGCTTTGTGACAAGGTAAAGGATAAACAATAAGGAATAGACACAACTCAAGTGCTATGCAATGTTTTGTTTTAGGCTGATTGCAATAATCCACCTAAGAACAGTTCCTAAAACTGATAAAGTCACAGTCCAAGTTAGTTTCCCAAACTAGGACCTTATGTAATAGATTCTAAGTTTTGTTTATTTTCAAATATTTGAACACCCCCTCTCCACTGTGCTCTGTACAACCTCCCAAACCTCCCTTTTCTTCCCATCCAACTTTGAGATTACTTCTTTTTTTCCCTCTTTCCCCATAATATCTAATGTATTAAACCAAAGATTTGGTTAGGGGCCAAAGGGTACATGACATCCTCCAGGGCCATTAACTTAGGTCGGTTAATATACTCTCCTGTTATTTTTAGATGTGACTATTTTCTTTATAAGTCCTTCAACACTTTTAGTTATCCAGCCAAAGCAGATATTGTTTCATTATTCGCTTGGATGCAGATGGTGGGTTTTTGTGTCTTTCTGAAATTCTTGCCAACAGGCTTGCAAGAGATTAAATGAACAGAGTAGACCAGAGAATAAATGAACTGGTTAAATGTGAGAATAGGAATAGGAAAGAGTACAAATAAACAGGCAAAAATGATAAGAAACACAAACTTTGTATTCTCTTTACAGTCTGCTGTATCTCTTAGGAGCTGACATGCACCCTAATCAAGGAGTCAGGAGGAAGAGATACCATGGACTAAATGCTGATGGATAGCCTCATCATTGAGAACTGAAGGATGCTGGAGTTATCCCTTAGCCATCTTATATGCAGGCTTTCAGAGAGATAGTGAGTTTTTTCTTTTTTCTTTTATTTATTTATTTTTATTAGATATTTTCTTTATTTACATTTCAAATGTTATCCCATTTCCGGGTCCACCACCTCAGAAATGCCTATCTCTTCCCTCCTCCACTTGCTTCCATGAGGGTGTTCTCCCAAATGTCCACCCACTCCTGCCTCCCTGCCCTCACATTCCCCTACATTGGGACACTGAGCCTTCACAGGACCAAGGGCCTCTCCTCCCATTGATGCCTGACAAGGTCATCCTCTACTACGTATGCATGGGTAGCTATGGGCTCCTGCATGTGTACTCTTTGGCTGGTGGTTTAGTCCTTGGGAGCTCTTGGTGGAGTATGGTTGGTTGATATTGTGTTTCTTCCTGTGGGGTTGCAAACCCCTTCCATTTCTGCAGTCCTTTCTCTAACTCCTCCAGTGAGGACCCCATGCTCAGTCCAACGGTTGGCTGTGAGCATTCACTTCTGTATTTGTTATGTTCTGGTAGAACCTCTCAGGAGACAGCTATATCAGGCTCCTGGCATCTACAATAGTGTCTGGATTTGGTGACTGTATATGGGATGGATTCCCAGGTGGAGAAGGCTCTGGATGGCCTTTCCTTTAGTCTCTGCACCACACTTTATCTCCATATTTCCTCTCTTGAGAATTTGGTTCCCCCTTTTAAGAAGGACTGAGTATCCATACTTTGGTCTTCCTTCTTCTTGAGCTTCATGCAGTCTGTGAATTTGTATATTGGGTATTCTGAGTTTGGGGATAACATCCACCTATCAGTGAGTGCATACTATGTATGTTCTTTTGTGATTGGGTTACCTCACTCAGGATGGTATTTTCTAGTTCCATCCATTTGCCTAAGAATTTCATGAAGTCATTGGCTACTGGTTTGCTGTATATTGCTTTTACTATGTTTATATATGGGCCTTTAGTTCCTGATCTTTCCAAGACTTTTACCATTAAGGGGTATTGAATTTGGTCAAATGCTTTCTCAGCACCTAATAAGATGATCATGTGTTTTTTTTCTTTGAGTTTGCTTATATAATGGATTATATTGATGGATTTCCATGTATTTTTGCATCCCTGGGAGTTGAGCTTCCTCTGTGATTCTGTGATCCTGTAATTCTGGACATTTCAGTGCATCTGGGAGTTGGGCTCCCTCTGGGTATTTTAAGAGTAGGTACAGAGCTAGCACCCCAGATCTGCTCTGGGTACAGGTTCAAACTGGAAGGAACTGGTGCCAATGGCTAGGCAGGGGTTCTTGAATCCCTGGATCCTGGGGATCCCAGGTACTCCCAGTGTTGGGGCAGATGTTGGGGCCTCATCATCTGGGATCCTGTGCATGTTAGAGCACCTAGGTGTTGAGCTTCCTCTGAGTGTTGTGGGACTGGGTGAGGAGCCAACACCCAAGATCTGCTCAGGACACAGGTTCACCCATAATTTGTTTTCATAATCATAGAAAATATCAAAAGCCAAGACAACATAAAACAGTTTTTAAATTTCATTTTCTTTAATCAATTAATCATATAATAACACAGAAGAAAATCTAGAATTTTGGGAATATGAAAAGAAAGATATAGAATTATGCCCAGCAGCAGATTCTGTAGGATGGTATGAGAACACAGAGAGTAGAAATTTAGGTTAGGCAGGACAACTTCTAGAAAATGACTATATTCATCTATATCCCTAAAGTTTCTTTATTGTAAAAAATTATACTAGTCTAAAAAATTCCAGAAACCTCTATTTAAATGTCAAGTTGTGCTTAACCAAAATTAAAGTCAGTTCTTAAGGAATATAAATCAATTTAGCAAAATCACAAAGAAACTCTCCTAGAGGTGTCAGTTGATTTTTGAAAACTTCAGTTTTATTGGCCCCAGTTTTAGAATAGGCAATATGATCTTCTCTAAGGGTGGTAGACTAGAGCTAGACTTACAGACATACCTTTGTTCCTGAATTTATTTAAAGGAAAAAAACCCTACTACATTCTTTCTCCCCTAAATGAGAAGAGAAGGGATACATTGAAGTTGAACTAGAAGTCACTGCTTACTAATCAATAAGAGTTAGCAAACAACTAACAAGCAAATCACTTCTATTTTATACTAATCATCTCTAAGAATTTAAAACATAAAACATTTTTTGCAACTTATTTTAAAGATATGAGATGTTCATAAAAGATTTGTTCACCTTCAATTCATGTTATATTTCTTCTGTTGATCAGAAATTTTCATGGGAGAATTTCAGACTTCTGGTATATACAATTTCGAGGTACAAGTACAAACCAAAAACAAAACAAACTAAACAAAAACAAAAAACAAAAAACAAATCTAGATAGCTTTTCCCTTAAACAAACAATTCAATAATTTCATACCCAACCCCAACGGTGTACCTATTCCAAGTAAGATAAATAAGGGCCAAGCTGCCTTTAATGTCCTATTTCATTGAACAAGTCTACTATTGTTCTATTGGATATGTTTAATAGAAAGTTCCTTGTAGAGAAATTTTAACTTAGCAACATGGATGCTCTGGCAAGGAATCATATCCAAACTCCTTCTAGGTCTGTATGATCTGGCTGAAGCAAAAGACCTTTAATCTTTCTGTCTAGAATATAGATACATCCTTAGTACACACTTTTAAATCCTAAACAATTTAGGAAAAATTAGTTTGTAGAAAGAAGCACCCATGTTTGCAAGTGACCTCTAATTGAAGGGCAGAAAGATTCAACATTATGAGTCAGAGAAAGGATACAAACAGTTCTCAGAAGAACAGACTGGAAAAAGAGGCTGCTTAGAAAGCAGAGAGAGAGTTCAATGGAATTTAATTCTGTTTAGTTGAGTGCAGTTGTGCTCAGTTCAGTCCACAGCACAGCAATTGAGTTCAGTCTGTAGAATTCAGAGGCAGTCTTTCCAAGCAGAGAAGTTCAGTCAGAAGCTGAGACAAACCACTTTGAATCAGTCAGCTTGGAAAGGAGTTTGAGCCAGAGTAGCAGAGTTGAATCTGCTATCCAGACCGAAAGAGCTAGAAAGGGTGAGCTTATTCAGCAGTAAGTCTAGGATGCTGAAACCTTCTAGATCTAGGTTGAGGCTGGAAGCTGAAGCCTTTAAGATCCAGGCTTGCAGAAGAGTAGATTTTTATGGAGGCTAGAAGATTCCAGACCTAAGCTTAGGGATAGTTAGATAGAAATGCTCTGGGCTCAGCCCAAGCCATGTGTTCATAAGGCTTTGGTACAGCTCTTATATTATCATTTCCTCTGAGGAAATAAAAGTGACATTTACATTCACACCTCCTTCATAAGAACTCATATTTTTGCTCATTAGTGACATTGCTCTCTCTCCCTCCGATCCAAAACACTATCTTATAACGTTACCTGGTATATCTACATTTTGTATTTTAAATGCAGCCATGTAAGTTGTTTATCCACCTTTTCAAATTCAGGATGACAAGCAGTTTTGATAGAGAGTCACCACAGGTTTTAAAACATTCTAGAAAAGAGGATTTATGGAATTTTTCTAAAAAGTAATATCTACTTGCCTAATCTAATTGCTTATATCCCAGACTATGGAGGATCCCAAGGGGCAAGCCAACATGAAGACTTCTATTAAGCAATAACTTCTCAGGTGTAAACCCTCTCATAATTCCTTGAGAAATTTACAAAGAAGGATTGAAAGGGAGAGGGAAATGAATGAAGTAAAAGAAAGTTGTTTGTAAGTATGTATCCCCAAAGGGTCCTTATTTCTCTAGTTACCTAAACAAAATTCAGATGGTTCCATTGATGATACTCTGAAGAATCCGAACAGTTTCAGCCTTGTGAAGTCATCAGGCACTAGTTCTGCTTCAGATTTTTTATTATTTAGTGAATGAGAAGGTTCTGTTCTGGGAGAATGTCTTTTGCCAAACACCTGAAGTTAGTAAACTCTCATTACGATGACAGCAAGTGCATTGCCATCTGCTTTTGCTCTGGTCAGTCAGTGAATGACAGTTGAACTAAGATGCAAACTGGTATTAGGTGTTAAAAAGAAATTAATAACATGATAGTACTGCCTTATCACAGGATACATGCGGATAGTGAAGCAGTGCTTGAGAAGGTAACAATTGAGGTTATGAATCTAAGATTCAATGAAAATATTTCTCATTCTCGAGATCACCAAAGTACAACGTATGACAGTGCAGTTGATACAGATGTTTATATTCAAGAATGTGTATTTCTGTAGTTACATCCTTGGTTAGCAGTAATCAAACTAATAAAAAATATCACATCTATCTACTCCTACTCTCCTCTCCAATCAGGAGACAAAGACAAGACAAGACACGGACAAGAGACAAAGTCTTCTTTCTTTTTTTTCTTTTTCTTTCTTTCTTTTTGTTTTTTTACCAGAGGGTATTAAAACCTTAATCCTAAGTAACTTTTATCCTTAGATAGACCATACATACTGTTGGGGAAGATTCCCTTTTATCCTTAGATAGACCATACATACTGTTGGGGAAGATTCCCTTCACAACTATAAGAGGAAAATTTTTAGTTCCAGGTCTATACTTCATATAAACAAGTATATTGATTTTACAGCAAATACAGTTCCTTTAGAAGACAAGAGGATGCTTTAGACAATACAAGCATATGTATAAATAATAGCATACTTTCAATGTGCATTTGTCTCCTAGGCTTAATTATTTGTACATTTTATAGCTTTAGTTCTGTTACTTACACAGAACAACAGATATTAGTGAGAAAGGGATAAATAATAACATGTGCTGTACCAAACATTAGAGAAATGATCTTTGCTTTGGACAATTGGAACACGTTTTCTAAAATAACTTAAAAAGATAGATTATTACTTTTTCCAAATCCCAAACTTTATAATTCAACATCATTTCTACATCTCATTTTATTTAGTCTATTATTCCAAGCAGAAGCTAATTAATAATGTTATACCCCATAAGATAGGGTATGCATATTCATGAGGCTTCATGAATTATTTGTGAATTTGAAATGAATAAACCTTCATCATGTAGGAAAGCCACTGAAAGTGCTTGCCTCTCTTGGTAATGAATCAAACCAGAAAGTGTAATTCCCCATGGCATACACAACTTAAAGCTGTATGATGTGAAGTTCCACCTTGTCTAGGTTAGGCCTCCCGAAGTGAAAATAAGATTCTAAATATTAATGTTACTGTGTGAGATCGTCAGCACTTTGGTTTGGGTAAAGGCACAGTGCGTTTCACAAAGCTAAGTAGGTGGTGATTTAAGGCATTTGGGAAAGTGTGTTATCTTCTGACATCCTTGTGCTCTGAACACCTAAAAGATTTTATATTCTCATTAAATTATCTGAGTGACACCGAGAACAAGAAGACTCCTCAGGAGAGGATTTAAATTGACCAAACAGCACAGTAGAAATTAACAAATGATACAGGGACCGGCATTTTTCTGCTGCATCTTCTGTAGTAAGTAGGTTAATAATCAAGTGATATATAAAGTTGTCAAAGGCACTGAATTTAGAAGAAAAGGGGGTCTATAATTGAAGTAAATAAGCTGGGGCAAACAAGGATTGATCACATACTACTTTGTACAGCAAAAGCACGGGGCTGTGCCCTAAGGTTAATAATCTGTATAAAGCAGTTTGGAGAATGCGTTTCTAATGATTTCTGATATGGCAATGTATTTCTCTGTCTTTTTTCCACTTGGGAGGATAACACAGTTAAAACTTTTACCCGAGAACACATTAATTTTATGAATGCATATACAATATGGTCAGAAATAGTACTTCAGTTCTGATCTTCCGATTACCGTGTGCTCTTAGCAATGCTGTGCCGAAGCATTAATTGGCATCATTGGGTCCCCAAGGAAGGAGCCAGAGAAAGGACCCAGGGAGCTGAAGGGTTTGCAGCCCCTTAGGACTAACAACAATATGAACTAACTAGTACTCTCAGAGCTCCCAGGGACTAAACCACCAACCAAAGAGTATACATGGTGGGACTCATGGCTTCAGCAGCATATGTAGCAGAGGATAGCCAAGTCAGTCATCAATGGGAGGAGAGGCCCTTGGCCCTGTGAAGGTTCTATGCCCCAGTGTAGGGGAATGCCAGGGCCAGGAAGTGGGAGAGGGTGGGTTGGTGAGCAGCGGGAGGGAGGAGGGAACAGGGTTTTTTTCTGTTTGTTTTGTTTTCTTTTTTGCTTTTTTTGTGTTGTCTTTTTAATTTTAATTCAATTTATTTTTCTTTTTTTCAGAAGGGAACTGAGAAAGGAGATATCATATGACATGCAAATAAAGAAAATATCTAAAAAAAAAAAAAGAAAGAAATAGTACTTTTGTTGTTTTTTAAGACAGGGTTTCTCTGTATAGTTCTGGCTGTTCTGAACTCACTCTGTAGACCAGGCTGGCCCCGAACTCAGAAATCCACCTGCCTCTGCCTTCCAAGTGCTGGGATTAAAGGCGTGCGCCACCACCACCCAGCAGTACTTCAGTTCTGATCTTCCGATTACCGTGTGCTCTTAGCGATGCTGTGCCGAAGCATTAACTGGCATCATTTATACTCAGTTTGCAATATACTTAGTTCTTTCTAAGGTGTCAAGACGGCTACTCGAGTTTTAAGACACATCTGGGTTTTAAATCTTGTTTATTTTATGAGATTGCCTCCTGTTTTCCTAACAATCCTGTCCCTGTCACACATCCCACCTCTTAAAAACAAGACAAAACAAAAATACTTGTCTTGTTCAGAATGCTGAAATGAAAGGCTATTCTTCTGTTCTCCTAGTTGTTTTGGTTTTGTTTGTTTAGTTGGTTGTTTAGATAGCCTGGCTGGCTTGGAATTCTTAATGTAGATTGTTAGGCTGGCCTCAAACACACAGAGATCTGCTTTTCTCTGCTAGGAATAAAGACATGGAATAAAGACATGCATCACCACTTTAATTTTCATCAAATGATCCTTTATGAGAGCTCTGGTTTTCTGTGATCTCTGTAGCTTAGGATTATCTTCTTTTCTTTAAAAGTTTTCATTTCGTTAGAAGGGAAGGGGATGATGCATCAGTGGAAATAGGCCAATTTAAAAAGACCTAAAACAAGTGGAAGAATAATAGGCCTGAAATTAGGATTAGAGTCATAGCAGAAATCCCATCCTGATACTTAACTGTTTTTTCCAAGAGAAATTCCAGTAGACTCAAAATCTCAGTTTCATTTATGAAGCGATTAGATAAGGTTTAACATAATGATGGATAGAGAGCAATGTGTACTGTAAAGCTCTGGGAGTTTGAAGAAAAAAACACTGAGATTCGTGTATGATGGCTATGACAGCTGAAATACTGGAGCCTTCCTACCCCATGACTGGGGCCTTTAGTCCAGTACTTTTCTCCTGAACTAGAGGAAGGAAATTAGAATTCTATCTCCCTCAGTCTCAGTCACTGGAGAATCTGAAAGTGGGCATGTGGAAGCAAATAGTTAAATAAATAAGAATGAGCAAAACTCATATAACAAAAACAAAAGACAAAGGAAAATTCTAGATTTGGGGGACACAAGTTGTCTTATTCCTTTTTCTGGAAAACTTATTGTTCTCCTATACATTATCTCCAAAAGAGTTTGTCTGCTTCATAAATACAGCTTGACCAGACCCCAGGTCACATGAGAGCTGAAAAATAATGAGCAGAAATGGTGAGATGTCTCTGAACTAGACACATTTGTTGACAATCATTCCCCAGACTTCTCCTTTCCTTCTCTTGAGACAAATGCTCTGTATACTAGGGCTCTGGAATAATTATGTAGTCAAGGAGGAAAGTACAAATTACTGATTCTGTGTTTGGATTTTTTTTTCCCGATGCACTGGTAGAATAGAAGCTTTAAGACAGAAACAAAGTTGATGAAAAATAATTAGGTCTGGTATGCATGAAACGTTTTTATCAACTCTACTACGATGGCATTCTATCATCCAAGAAATATATTCTGAATTTTATGTGCCTTTCATAGTCAAATTAATATATAATTGCTTTAGAATATTAGTGGAAGGCAGATACAAGACACTCCTGGGATGAGGTATGGAATTTATGCTTTATCTAAGAGAATAACTGGACTTCTTCATGACTTAGCCTCTTTCTGGTACCTGATACATTGCAAGGTTTGTAATCCATTAATGTAGCTTAAGTTACTTTAGACTCTTGTAGGAGAAAAATATTTCTGAGTTTATAGAACATTCTACAAGAAAGTATTTTTGTTGATGTTACAATTAATGTATTTTGTCTTCTGTAGCTATTCAAACATCATTTCCTTTTATTTATTTCCCTCTGGCAATTCTCTGTCTCTTCTTTGTTCATTACTGGTAGAATGCGTTATATAATAAGACCACATAACTTTTATTATACTTTTAGCTTCACTTTGTGTTTTGTATCTGATTATTTTTTTTTCTAAAAGTATGCTTCCTCTAAAGCATTTGACATTTTTAAAAGTGTCTAAGTAAGATTTATTGTCCTGCGGAATGCAAGAACGGAGTAAGTTGAACAAAACACAAGCATTTCAGGGCTACTCCATACGGATAATTTTGGCGTTTGCCTACATCAAAGAATTGTTCAGGGAATAGTAAAGGAGAGAATTCCTGGCAACTTCTGCCCAGAGAGAGACTAAAGTCTGGTATCTGAACCTTCTTTGGGTTGAGCATTTGCATTTTCCTTGAAGGCATAAGTTGAGAACTTAGTCACCAAGGAGAGCTCATCTTCTCCATATTCAGTGAGTTATATAGGTGCTGTCTTCAGCAATAGACCCTTGCTGTCAGTTTGAGGAGAGCAGCCTCTAGTACTGACAACAGTCTCACTTGTTTGGGGGTTTCTATGGGAACCCTTTCGCCAACAACGTAATTAGATGTTAACCAATCCCAGTATTAAAAGCTTCATTTAGTGACGAGATGTCTAGATGGGGCCATGACTCTCCCCTTGTTTGGTGATTTCACTTAGATTGTCTGCACGTGTGTATATCGTTTAGGAAGCTTCTGCTGTATGAGGTTTCCATACTTCCCCTTGATTGGCATCTCTCCTTGTATTCTCTCACCTCCCTGTTCTCTTCCCCTCCCCTCTTGATTCCAGGTTGCACCTCAACCCCTACTGCTATAACCATCCATTCTATTACCCTTTTCTAACAAGATCTACCTGTCCTCTCTAGTTTCTAAATCCATACCTCACTTCTGTGGTGCTACAGATTTTAGCTTGCTTATCATAAACTTAATATATAACATCTACATATAAGTTAGCTATATACATACCATTTTTGTTTTTCTGGATCAGGGTTCCCACACTCAGGATATATATTTAATCTAGTTCAATCAATTTATTTGTGGATTTCAAGATTTCACTCTTTTTAATGGCTAAGTAATACTCCCTCATATAAATGTATGACATATTCTTTATCCTTCTACCTGATGAGGGACATCTCCGTTGTTTCGAATCTCTAACTATTATGAATAGAGCAGCAATGAGCATGCTTGAGCAAATATCTTTGTGATAGGATGAAGCATCCTTAAGATATATAGCTACATCTTATGGTAAATTGATTTTTATCTTCCTGAGGTACCAGTACACTGATTTCCATAGTGTTGTATACATTAGCACTCCCACTAGCAGTGGCTGAGTGTTCATATCTCTTTCTCCACATCCTCACCAGCATGAGCTGTTACTTATATTATCTTAGCCATTCTGATTGACATAAGATGAAACTTCAGAGTAGTTTTGACTTACATTTCTGATATCTAAGAATGTTAAACATGTCTTTAAGTGTTTCTCAGCCATTTGAGTTTCTTTCTCCCCCCCCCCCTTTTTTTTTTTAAAGAATTCTCTTTTTAGGTTTGTTCCCTATTTGTGGATTGAGTTACTTGTTATCTTGATATCTAATTTTTTTGGTTTGTTTTTCTGTTTTAGGCTTTTTTAAATTATATTTTGGATATTAGCCCTCTATTAGATGTATAGTTGGTAAAAATCTTTTCCTGTTCTGTAGGCTGCTGCTTCATCTAAATAACAATGTCCTTTGTTATGCAGCTTTCCAGTTCCACAAGGTCCCACTTATTAATTGTTGCTCTCTGTGCCTGTGTTACCATTCTCTGTTTAGAAAGCCTTTTCCTGGACCAATGATCCCAAGGCTATTCCTTACTTTACTTCCATCAGGTTTAGTGATTTGATGTTGAGGTAGGTCGTTGACCAATTTGAAGTTGAATTTTATACAAGGTGATAAGTCTGGATCTATTTGCATTCTTCTACATCCAGCTAATCTAGCTTGACCAGCATCATTTGTTGAAGGTGCTGCCATTTTCTTCCAGTGTGTATTTATGGCTTCTTTATAAAAAAAAAAATCAATTTTCCATTCACATGTGGATTCATGTCTTTGTAAAACTTCAGTTTGATGCAATAGATTGATGTGTTTGATTTTGTGCCAAAAACATGATGTTTTTGTTACTATGGCTTTGTAGTACAATTTGAGGTCAGAAGTAGTTATACCTCCAGCAGTTCTTTTATTATCCAGGCATGTTTTAGCTATCCTGGGTGGTGTTTTATGTCCCCATATGAAGTTGAAAATTGTCCTTTCAATTTCTATGAAGAAAGTTATTGAAATTTTGATGGAAATTTTTTTGAATCTATAGATTGCTTTTGGTAGTATAACTTTTTTTTAAACTACAGATCCATGAGAGTAAGAGATTGTTCCACCTACTGAAATCTTCATTTTTTTTTCTTCAATGTCTTAAAGTGTTCATCATATAAGTCTTTCCCTTGCTTGGTTAGAGGTACCCTAAAATATTTTTATCAGTTTGCTTTGCTGTTAATTATCTTTTTGGCAAAGTTTTACAATTCATAAATAAATGATCTATTTCTAAGGTGGTTTTTTGAGTAAGTATAGTTCTTAATCACTGTATATTTGTTTGTTTTTCTCATTGCGATGACCAAATACCTGATAAGAAGCAATGTAAGAGAAGAAGCACATTTTCTTGCTCAGAGATTCCCATTCCATAGAAGGCATGCTGACAGGAGTTCGAGGCAGCTAGATGGTCACATTGCACAGTCAGCAAACAGAGAAAGATGCATACTGATGACATTCAACTCAATACCTAACATATTAAATGGTATAGCTCATAGCTGGGGAGGAGTCGTTCTTCTTAGTTAAACCTCTCTCAAAACTTTTTCATAGACAATACCAGAGTTACATCTTTTAAATGATTCTAAATTCAGCCACATTAATAACAAAGTTTGACTATCACAAGTTTACTCTTTGTAAATTCGACCCACAGTCCATCATTTTAAAACCATAACCTTCATTCCTGGTCCTCACGGGCTCTTCATTATCTTATGGTGAGACGTGCATTTACTCTACTGCTAAGAGCACCCAATGAATATATATTTATGATGTTTCAAAGATCCGGATCAAAAGTCTCTTCTGAGTCTCAAGAAGGCAACTTTTTAACTGGAAGCCCCCCATGAGATCAAAATATATCTTACAAATATTCAATATTCCACTGCACAGAATTAGGATGCCTGCTTCCAAAGGAAGGAGTGCGAAGGGGTATAGAGTAAGAAAAGACTAAATTGATACACAATACAAAAGCAGCTGTGAAAATACTAAAAGGTGTAGCTTCATGCATACCATCTTGATCTCCTGTTGGCATTTTCCGAGAGCCAGCAGCCTCCAGTTCTACCATTATCAGCTCCTATGATGTCACTGTAAATATAGTTCCACCCCCGTGCCTGCAGCTGTCCTTGGTAGACATTAGAGTCTCCCACATCCTGGGATCTCCAATGCAATTTCACATAGTAGACCTCCTTTTAGGGATTCTGATCCATCCACAGTGCCTGGCCTCATAGTATTCTATACCCTCATTGAAACATTCCTTGATTCCATTCTCTAGGCTTTTGAATACTTGTAAAACCAGTGCCCTGTGAAGGGTGCTGCCAAGTCCTGCTTGCCAGAGCATACATCAAATGGCCTCTAGTCTAATTCCAAATTGAGTGCACACTCTTCTGAAACACTGGGAGCCAGGATGTCACTATGCACGTTTCTCTTAGCAATTCCTCTTAGAAACTCCTAATGCTAAGCTCAGCTTAGGGTTCATCTCTAGCCCCCAAACCAAAATCTTTCATATTCCTCCTGTGAATCAGTTTCAAAGACAACTGAACTATGTGGCGGATGTTTCTGAGGCAATTCACTCACTGGATTTAGAAATATTTAGAAGACAAAATTTTATTATTTTGTTTTCAATTGTTATAAATTTTATTTCTAGTAGTTTGCCCCAAAATTGCCTTAAAGTTTTAAAAGATGGCTTGTTTGTGTGTGTGTGTGTGTGTGTGTGTGTGTGTGTGTGTGTGTTTCATGTGTTTGTAAGTGTTGACAGATTCCAGAAGAGGATCTCCTTAGTTGAAGTTATGGTGACTGTGATCATAGGATATGAGTACTGGGAACCCAACTCTGGAACTGGTCTGTGCCCTTCCCTCAGCTTTGAGCAGGCTAAATCAACTTTAAATGTTTGCCACAGTGGGACCTTAATGACCCAGGTGGATTTAATTTCCTACAGGTATAGACTGCCAGCTGAACTTGCTTTGCAGCTCAACCCAGCTGAAACAAAGGATGGGTCTGTGGGCTCCTCCCGTAGAAACTATATAAATGGTCAGCAGCGCTGACTATTCAACTTGGAGCCTTCATCAGAAACTTTTGTTTTGGCTTCATCCTTCTCTCGCACCCTGTCCTTTTCATTTCCAGTCCCCCTTTCGGGTAACCCAGCTCATCCATGGCTGCTGCACAGCTACACTGGTCCTTTAGTAAGAAGAACATCATGTGCTTTTGACTGCTGAGCCAACTCTTGAGTCCTTCTGTGGTCTTTTGTTTAGATATTTGATTAAAAAAAATTGGGTGATTGTCTCTATGGGAGTGTGCTTCCTAGATGCCCGAGGAAGTCAATCTTCTCCTGTCTTTGGATCAAGATGTAGACCTTTCAGCTCCTCCAGCCCCACATCTGCCTAGATGTTGCCATGCTCCTGCCTTGATGCTAATGGACTGAACCTCTGAACCTGTAAGCCAGTCCCAATTAAAAGTTGTCCATTATAATAGTTGCCTTGGTCATGGTGGCTCTTCATAGCAATAGAGGCCCTACTTGATACAATAGTCATACATTACTTTGGTAAATGATATTTTTATTAATTTGTGTATATACATATTTGCATTCATATGTGTAAATATCAATGTTTGCTCTGGAGAATGTGTGCATGTCTGTGTGCACACTTGTGGAAGCCAGTTGTCAACTTTGAGTGTCCCCCAATGGAAGACATTCATTTTATTGTTTGACCCAGGGTCTATTACTGGGACCCGGGACCCACCAATTCTTTTAGACTGTCTAACTAAAAAGTACAAGTTCCTTGTTCCTACCTGCCCAGTTTGAGATTACCATCACCTACCACCAAGTCAGGCACCCCTGACAAATGGAGCCAACCCTGGAAATGGAAAACCTAGAAAAGAGGTCAGGAACTACAGGTGCAAGCATCAACAACAGAATAAAAGAGATAGAAGAGAAAATTTCAAGTATAGAAGATACCTTAGAAGATATTGACACAACAGTCAAAGAAAATTCAGAACAGAGAAAACTCCTAACCCAAAACATCCAGAAAACTAGGACACAGGATGATTTTATAGTTTTATATTACTTTGGGACCAGACTCAACATTAGATTTGTTAAAAAACAAATTGGAAGTCTAATTCCCGCATTTCTAATTGGAGAGCCTAGTTTGAAGTTAGAGTCCCAAAGAGAGTCTAGGATCTTCTATTAAATTCTCAGACACTGACAATGTTGCTGTTTGAAGGATTACAACTGCCTTCAGGTTTTACTGCTGTGAACAGACACCATGACCAAAGCAAATCTTATACAGACAACATTTAATTGGGGCTGGCTTATAGGTTCAGAGACTCAGTCCAGTATCATCAAGGAGGGAACATGGCAGCATCCAGGCAGGCATGGTACAGGAGGAGCTGAGAATTCTACATCTTCATCTGAAGGCTGCTAGCAGAATACTCGCTTTCAGACAGGATAGGGACTTAAAATCCACACCTATAGGGACACACCTATTCCAAAAAGGCCACACCTCTAAAATAGTGCCATACCCTTGGCCAAGCATATTCAACCATGACAACCACTCACTTTAAAAAAGAATTCAGGTAGCGGGGCAGTGGTGGCACACACCTTTAATCCCAGCACTTGGGAGGCAGAGACAGGCGGATTTCTGAGTTCGAGGCCAGCCTGGTCTACAGAGTGAGTTCCAGGACAGCCAGGGCTATACAGAGAAACCCTGTCCCGAAAAACCAAAAAAAAAAAAAAATAATAATAATAATAATAATAATTCAGGTGGTCTTCAGGTCAGGTAAGCTCATTTAAGATGGTTTTGATGTGGCTTGAGTGGGAAGTGCCCCCTATATGCTTATGTGCTTAAATACTTGGTCCTTCGCTGGTGGTGTTGAATGAAGAGATTGTGGAATCTTTAGGGAATGGAGCCTTGCTGGATGACATGTGTCAATGGGGCCTGCCCTTGAGGCATTATGGCTGGCCCCACTTCCTGTTCACTCTCTCCTTCCTGTGTGGTTGCCATGTGACCAATCAGCGTGTTGCTTCTGCCGCCATACCCTCACCACCTGCTGCCTGTCCTTCTCAAGCCGTAAGTCCAAACTAAACTTTCTCTCTCAAACTGGTTTCATCAGAGAGCTTTATTGCAGCAAAAGGAGAGAAACGAAGACAGATTTGTTTCTGCGTCGAGAGGTGAAAGAAAGAATTCCACAGGATTTATTAGCTGTCACTGGTAACATTTTCAGGCATGCCCAACCTTTTAAATGTGACACGATGTTGTTATCTACAAAGCACACGCCTGAGAAGTACACAACCCAGTTACCAGAAAGATCACAAAAAGTGCCTCATAATGTTGTAGGTGAGTTTATACTTTTATGTGAAGTTTCATTCACAGCTGATCTGGTCCTCCTGCTGACCAAGGGCCATAGGTCAGATATACCTGCTAGTTCAGGATATCTGGAGACTGCAATTACTCTAACTTGTCTGTTGCCCATATCCTTCAGGACCTGCTACAAAGCTGTAGTGATGTACACAGCCCTAAGCTGTTGAAATTTCTGCAACAACTGGTAATTAACAGCTGGAGATGATGCCAGCAGCCAGTGATCACTGGTGCATTTCCTTTCCCTGCAGTTAAAACACATTGAGGAAAAGCTCTTCTTTTGACAATTTAACATTTGGGCTGAGCAATTCCTGACATTTGTTTTGTGTTTCAGAGCTGTGATATATATATATATATATACATATATATATGTATATATATATGTATATATATATATGTATATATATATATCACACACACATATATATATGTATATATATGATTATGTATGTATATAAATATATATATCATGGCAGGTGTTTCTGAGTTATCCTTGCTGGGTTCCAGTTCCAGTTTTGATGAAAGATTTCCTATTTGAATCGATTATCTTCCTTGCTTATTCTTCTCAAGATAGAAATGTCTCTTTGTAGAAGCAATAAACAAACATTCTGAATTTATCACAATCTGAAAAGGTCAAAGAAAGAGAGGTGTTTAAGGTCCCAAGCCACTATTAAGGCATTTACAGTGCAGTGTCTTGAAGATGCCTTTACAAAGAACTTTGACAGTCAAATTATGCCTGATATATAATCTATTCCTCTTATTCTAAAGGTTGTGCAAACACAGAAGTTCATAAGGAAGAACAAAGATTTGTTTCTTTGCCAAAGTAATAAACTGAAAAAAAATATTGTCTAGCTTGCATGATTGCTTGAAATCTCATTAAATGTTAAACACACAGAGTCTTTCAGATAAATTAATAAAAAGCTCTAGTTACTAGCTAGAAAACAGCCATCTGAAATTTGTAATGATGAACTAATTAACAGAAGAGCATTTTAAGCAGATTTAGCTGACATGTGTTAACTATGGTCTAAATATGGCAAAGAGGATCCTCCCTTCTTCTTTCCCTGTCTCTGTTCTTTGGAGTATGCTCTCCCCTGATCCACAATGAAATGTCTCTGCAGTGAGGGAGGCAGTCAGAATCATTAAGAACATTCTGCCTGGGCTGGGGAGATGCACCTGTGGCTAAAGCATTTGGCTGTGTTTGGATCCCCAGAATCATGTTTTGCTTTTTAAACGTCTGAGCCTTGGATAGTAGCATATGCCTTTAATCCCAGCACTGAAAAGGCAGAGCTCATCAGATCTCCATGTTTTTGAGGCCAGCCTGATCTGCATAATGATTTTTAAGGCTAGCCCAGGCTACATAGTGAGTCCATAAATCAAAAGACAATCCTCCCCCTAGGGGTGGAAGTGTGGATCTGTAACTCCTGCGCTGCGGTGCATTTCCAGGTAGATCCTAAAGGATTGCTGGCCAGCTAATTTAGCTGAAGTAATAATTGGAAGGTTCAGTAGACGGAAGGTTCAGTAGAGGCCCAGTGTCAACCAGACAAGCAAACACAGATGGTTAAAAATGATGGACACACCCACACGCACGTGTGCGCGCGCACACACACACACACACACACACACACACACACAGAGGACTGACACGATAAACCTCTCAGCACCAGCATTAAGTTTGCAATCTGAACATTTTCTTTTTACTTACTTTGCATTTCATTAAATAATCCTTCCCGGGAGACTTTCACAGACTTTTGAGGGAAAAAAAAATAGGACTAAAAGTACATTTTTGTGTGTTTTTATTTGTGTGTTTTTCATTTTTTTCTACTGAAAATATAGATTTGTTTCACTCAGGAATGTTGACCATTTATTAGGAAAAAATTCAAAATCAGAAATATATTTTTCCAAAGCTAGATACTTGTGCTTACTGGCTTGTCACTCAAGGTAAAGCAGTTGCCATAACAACCACAATCTCCAGTGCAAGCAAAGAAAGAATCCTTTTGTTTTCTTCCTAGAATAGCAAAGTGAGTTCATAAAGGAGAATACACTAACACCTCATTCTCGTTACCTTGTTTCATCAAGCCACTAGAGGAACATAACTCAGTCACCAGGAATCCAAAATTATCCCAGCTGTCTCTTTTGGGATGTACGTTTTTACCTCATTCCTTGGATTAAAACATACCGTGTCCCAATCTCTCCTGTTTTGTGTGAAATTCTTCTGCAGTCTGTCTGGTTCCCCCTCTGGGAGTAAAGTCACTTGGTAGCCTGGTATGGGGTTGCAGAAAAAGTTATATGATCTCATTGCTACTTTCAAAGAGGACTTGGTACTTCCCTTTTTATTTATTATTTTTTAATCCTGGAATGCTACAGTGTGTTCATCATGTCAAAATTACATCTCCTGTTTTTATTTATTTATTATCCTCTCAGTCCTTTCCCATCTTTATATACCATCAGGTCTGCGACTATCTCCTAGCTTTCCTGTAGAGAGACTGTTGTTCAGTGTCATCATTGTTAAATCTGGGTCATTAGGAGACACTTCGATAAATATCTTTTTAAAAACATTGTTAAGTCCTGAGAATTTAAATAGAATAAACATGGGATCTTCTGTCCTAGGAAAATAGTCACGTTAATAACAAGTTACTATGATACATTTAAAATGTGAATTTTTTGAAGATATTTCTGGTTAATGTCAACCAGTAGTGATTGTATAATCTGTATTTCTGTTTACCATCTTGTGTGACAGTTTCCTATGACTAAATTTTAGTTTGTTTTGATCCCCACTCCTATCTTCCATTCTCCTCCTTCTCTGGTTGGGACCTTTCTCCCTAAGACTTCTTCTTATGTTCACATCCTCTTTTTGTGCACAGCCCACTGAGTTTAAACAGGTTCTGGCCTGAGTGAGTGACAGGTTATTTACAGGAGCAAGAGAAACTAGATGTGGCTACATTAGTGAAAAGCAGGACACTATTAAATGACACAGCCACACCCCCTCCTCTAAAGCCCAGAGAACATCCCAGAGGAGGGGCAGAAAGAGTGTGGGAGCGAAAGGATAAGCCAGTGACCTGTGCAATGACGTCCTCTGGATGTGGCATGGCTGTTGCCCTGAGGAACCTGCTGTAGCTGTGGTACTCTGCACAAGGGCAAACCGTCCATGTTTTATTGAGTTGTTTCTCATCTGGATGTATTTGCAATTGCAAGACACCTCATCCTAACTTAAGTCTAATGCAATAACAAATTGGGTTTATTTGGCTTATTAAAAATAAACCCAAAGTTTGGATTTGCTGTGTATACATGAAACAAAGAAATACAAGTTCAATTATATTTTTTAAAAAGTCAGAAAGGCTAACAATGGCAACCCTCAATGCATTGTCCAAAGAACAAAAATATGTTCTTTCAGCCATCAGGGCATTACAAATTATAAATTTTGAACAGAAAATTAATGGATAGGAAAGAGAAAAAAAGAAACCGAATGAAGTTTTGACACAGAAGAAGAGCATAGCACGTGTTCTTTCTGTATTTTAGAAGTGGCAGCTGTTTGATCTTGATCTCTTGAACACCTTTGGACACATGTGGACAAAGTCACATTCCGACTAGTGACAGGTCACAAAAGAAGAGTCTCCCTTTGTGATGTTGGTGTTCTGAATTATAGATGGCTTTTGTTGCAATGATGGAGATACCAGGATGTTGTACAAAAGCCCTCCTTTGGGAAATAACCCACAGGGACTTCTTCATGCCATTGTTAGGTTTAAGATGGCACAAAAATACGTCTGAATGTGTTTGAGGGTTTAGGTGTTAGGGATTAAGTTTTAGCTTCCTTTGTGCAATGGCAAGTAATCTGTGGCATGGAAAAGACTCATGATTTTAGTCATATATGCTTCTAGACAAAAGGGGGACAAATATACACTGGTTATTAGAAATCTAAAGCTAGCAGAGTGAATAAAGGATCCTGCTGCCTTAAACAAGCCAATGTGCTCATCAAAACAGAAATAAGCAGAACTCAATGTGTCTGGGTTTCTCCCTAGCTAGGGAAAGAAAAATTCCTGAAAGATAGTGTAGTCATTCCAGGTACGAAAGTGGATGCCTTGTTAAATGAGATGTCTGTAGAGATTGGGGTGCTCTGCGCATGCCTGCCAGTCAGGATCACAGTAGGAAAGCATGCTAAATTTCCTTTGACTTCCTTATCCAAAGATCGCTTTAGTAGAAAAGGATCGTAGCCTACCTCCATAGGAAAAGAGATTCAATAAAGGAAAATTGAAGATTTAGTAGTTAGTATTATTTTGTTTTTGTTTTTGTTTTTAAGAAACAGTAAGCCTCCAATTCAGCTCTCAATTGATTTTTGGAATCTTTTCTCACTAGTTGTATGCTAGCCAGTAAGAATTGTGAATTGAATTTAAGTTCTGAACTCAGTACATTCAAGAAAACAGTAATTATAAGTGACAAGTCTCTTTAAGAAGTTGGGATGTGCACAGCTTTTTTTTTCTTTTGTTATTACTCTTCTATGTGTGGGTTTTGGTAGGCTTTTACTAATTTATAATTTCAGGGAGCATGATGTGGTCTAAATAAAGAACCCACCTTGAGTTCTGCAAGCAGCATAGCTGTACTGGCTATTTAATAAATATTGGGTATCAGTTCATAATAAGAAATCTTAAATGTACTAACATCCACATTATCAAAGAAACCGCCCATTCCTGCACTGGGCCAGCTGCCTATTGGAAATTCCCATCCCATCCTATCCCCCCCTCCCTCCCTCTTCAATGTCTCTGTTATATACAGGATTTCAGTAAACCAATGGCAGAGTTTATTTCTCTTTAATTCTTTGTTCTTTCAAATTTTCCTTCACAGTATGAGGCCAATAAATATTACATAATTTATTTTCAAGTATACTTTCTAAGATTTTAATTTGCTTCTCTTTAATCGTTCTATTTTTGTCAACACTATTAGTCACAAATCTTTCCTGTACGAGGTACACTGATACCTGGGGCTCCCGTGAGTCTATTTTTATTGTCTGTTGTTTCAAACATTACTACTCTTTCTCCATGAACTACATTAATTTCTTTTTAACTAAATACCTGCCTGAAGAATTTTCAGAAAAACAATTACAGAAGTAATTTTAGGGACCAAAAGTTACCCTCCCGCAAAAGGTATCTGCAAAGCCTTAGGCAATGCGTTCTGTGAGAATCAGGGCACATCATTCACCCAGGGATTATTTCACCCAGCTTTGAGTCCACAGTGGAGTTTCAGTCGTTATGGGAATCTGCTGACTCTGGATTCCCATTAGTTCAAAAAAGTTTTGCTTGTGTTGTTTGTACGTTGTTGTTTTTTATAGGTTCTGAACGCCAATTTTAGTCCTCTTAAGTGGCATAATATTTCAGGTTTTTTTCTCAACTCTTTCAAATGTTTTGCTAGAGAGAGCAGACTTGAGAATCTGATCACTCTCTATACAATTTCTTTTTCTTGGGTTTTCAGTCTCTAAGATTTTCCTGCCTTAGTGTCATTCAAATACAACTTTTTGATTGCTTTGAATACTCTGCTTGAGCTTTTGTTGTTGCTGGTTGATTTTCTTATTTTAGTGGTTGGTTTTTTTTTTTTTTCATGGAGAAATTTTATTCAGTGGCTGAATGCTGCACACTGTCTGTTACAAGATCTTTGCATAGAGAGAATTAATATGTCATTTAAGCAATGCATGCATACGTTGCATGGTTCCATTTATGCGGCTCTTTTCAGCAATCTTCATAAAGTCATGCACTAGATATTCCATGCAACACTGAAATCTAGATATCTGTCTTACAAGGAGAGCTCACTTGACTATAATGCTAAAGTTATTTCCCCTACATTTGAAAGAGAAACAAGGACTGTCCATTCTTTGTGAACTAATATGTGAGTCTTTATGTCTGGCTACGGCATAGGCTATCTTCATAATAGTAGGCATATATGTCATGAAGCTTCATTTCTCAGTGTGTGCTTTCTCTTTAGTACCTTACCCGAGTTAGAGTTTCTGCTGCTGTGAGGAAACACCATGACCAGAGCAACCAGAGAGGAAAAGGTTTATTTGGCTTATGCCTCTATATCAAAGCCATCCTTGAAGGAGGTGTGGACAGGAACTCAAAGATAGCAGGCACCTGGAGTCAGGGGATGATGCTGAAGCCATGGGGGAGCGCTCCTTTCTGGGTTGCTCATTCTGCTTTCTCGTAGAACATAATACCATCAAACCAGAAATAAACTCACCTACAATGTGCTCACCTTCCACATGAATCAATAATAATAATAAAAAAATGCCTTATAGGCTTGTCCATAGCCTCATATCATGGAGGCATTTTTGCATCCTCTCTGATGACTTTAGCTTGTGTTAAGTTGATGAAACTAGGCAGCATGATATTAAATCACTTTACTCCTCAAAAGTAAGTTTTATGATAAACATACTTGGCAATATTTATAGTTATATCCCCAGTTTAGGGCATAGGATATGGTAATATTTCACATGCTCTGGAATGTGAGATAGTAAGGATTTGCTTGGTTTTGTTTGTTTTGTTTTGTTTTGTTTTTTTCTTTTTTTTCTTCCTTTTTTAAAGTCCTGTTTCACCACTGTATTTAAGAAGAAAAAAGAATTTAAATATCTATTGACACTCCAGTGAAGTAGTTTTACGTGGGGCATAGTTTCAATAGCTCTTCTGTAAGGAAAACTGAAAATCTTTACATGGCGTCTTTACCTTCAGGGGATTGTTAATGTGGTTGGAGAGAAAAAACAACTATATCCACATTAAATTAAACTGAAATATACACTTCAACTCACTTTACAAGAAAGCAGCACAAAAGAAGTCATGAGAAGCAATGACTAGGAGAGCGTGATTGCCTAGTTCTTTGTGATCCAGTAGGACACATTATCAGAATACTAAACTGTATCCCAGAGCTTAATTCAATTAGCACTATACATTTACAACAAGGAATGTAAAGTCCTTAAGGTCAAAAGTATAGAAGAAACAGCTTTAAAAATCCCAGTGCTAAAATGATGTTGTTTAGCAACCAAGTGAAGGTCGTGGTATTCTCTCTCTCTCTCTCTCTCTCTCTCTCTCTCTCTCTCTCTCTCTCTCTCTCTCTCTCTCTCTCTCTCTCTCTCGGAAACTTTAGGGTACTAACTGAAAATCCATTGCAATAAAAACAAGCGCCACTAAATCAGCGTTGTTTTCTCTATGTAACAAGCCCCGGACAGAATAACACCAGTTATTCCTTATGTATTTCCTTATATAGTTCTCATTAACTTCTTAGAGCCTCCTGACTTTGTGGAGTCACCGCACTAGGTTCTAAGTGATCTATAAAATGGAAAAGAAAGCACAGGCTCTCCTCACTCCTCCAGACAGTAGCATTTTTTCAAAGTATCATTAATTTCATTCCATTATATATAAACCTTTTAAAGTAACCCAGCACAGATATATAAGCATTCACCAGGGAAACTGATAAGAATCGAATCACTGCGATCCAATTCAGAATTCATCTGGATCAAAAAACATGTTACCTGCCAGAACCAGGAACTTATAACATTCTCATTCTTTCCCCTCTCCCTCCCTCTTCCTCCCCACCCCACCATGCATGACTGCTCTTCCTCATCTTCCTTCCATGTCCCTCTGTTTCTATCACACCTCAGTTTGCATGCTGTATTGGACCAATTCTCCTGCGAAGGTATGCATTCTAATGGATCTCCTGCCTAGTAATGGGGTTCAAGGGCCTCCAAAACAGAACGACAAAGAGCTTTCATGCACCCCAACTTGGTATCCCAGGCTACCTCTCTCCCTATTTCTAATTTAAGATGAGAATCCTATCAGCAAGGTGTTTGTGATTTCAGAAATATCATTGCAATTCATTGCCTTCCATGAAACCAGAATGCATCTTGCCATTATTTGCTAAGTTTAGAAATTGGGGAGGGGCAGGTAGGATGTTTAGTTGGCCTAAAGGAAGAGAAATGCTAACTGAAACTGAATTTGCAGGTAGTATAGATTTAATCTTTCAAAATCAAAGTTGGTTAGGTGGTTCCAAAAATCCATTGTTGAGAGGCCTTCATTTTCTCTTAGCTTGAAACTCATGGTTACAGGTAAGTGTGGCAGTTCCCTGACATCCTCCTAGGACATATACTGAAGTAAAAGTGAAGGGGAGGCACTTCTGTCTCCACTAATGCTTTTTATTCAAGGGAAAAATCAATACTGCCCGGAAGTCTAAAGTAAATGGCATTTCTGTCTCACTGGCCAGCATCTTATCTCCTGTCTGCCTTAATTACAAGAAAGATTGGCTAACAAATTACATAGCAGGTTTGTCCTCCATATTAGTGAGTAGATTCTGCTGATAATGAAAAGAACTGTTTATAATGCCTCCAGAGGATTTTCCACTGGAAGATGAGTGAGTGTGTGTGTGTGTGTGTGTGTGTGTGTGTGTGTGTGTGTGTGT
>JADRCD010224795.1:0-28398 GCA_019843815.1 Montemys delectorum | reverse complement strand
GTGTGTGTGTGTGTGTGTGTGTGTGTGTGTGTGTGTGTGTGTGTACGTGTGCACATGTTTGTATGTATGTGTTTGGTAGTGAACCATGAGTTACTACCTCATCTGGGAGAACCACACACTGTATACTTCACTTTTATAAAACATTACACCATTTGCTCTTGGTCTACTTTTAATTTCTTGAGGCTGGGGATTTGAACTCAATCACCCAAGTGCTTGCCGTGCAACTGTAAAGATCTGAGTTTGCTTGACAAGGTAGGATGTCTCACCATAAGATCTGAATTTGATTCACTAGATATGATGTCAGATACTATAATCCTGGCCCTAGAGAGACAGAGACAAGACTCCTGGGCCAAGCAGCTACTATAGCCAAAATGTTAAGTTCCGGGTTCAATGAGAAACTGTTTCTGAAAAATAAAGATAGAAAGCAACAAAGGAAGACTGATATTTGGCTTCCATGTGTACATGACACATGTAGCCCATACTCATATGCATACATATATATAAAATTTCAAAACATCATATTTTATTTACTCTATATAAATATAAACCTTTCAAATGTATTGTTATATTACTTATGCATTGTTTTGTATGTATATGTGTTTCAGTTTAAGTATTTGTGTGTGTATACTTATGAACCTGCTCATGCCACATTGTGCCTATGGGACCTCAAAGAACAATTACTAGAAGTTGCCTCTTTGTTTCTCCAATTTTTTATTCAAGATGCTAAATTCAAGCATCCCATTGCCCCACAAGTATCATTTTTTCTCACAAAGGATATGTAAGTATAATCTATATGAGCAAATAACAGGATAAACTACCCTATTCTAAATATCCTATACATTTAGTTTGTATAAATAGGCAATTTTACAGAATTCATGGAAAATATTCAAGAATATACAGTTTAACCAACAGTGTTGAACATTCTATTTTGCATAGATGTGCTCATGTTTAAATAACTATAGATATAAATATTTAAGCTATATTCTCTTTGATTTGTGATTCTGGTTACATGAATACATGTCATTTATACATGCACACACACATATACATATATATATATCCATATATATAAATATAACATTTAACACTTGAATTGTGTCATCATCTCGAGAATGAGAATCATTTTCTAAAGCTCAGACTTGAATGCAGAGTTTAATATATGTTAACACAAGCACTTCACCCTTGACCTAAATCTCCCAATTCAGGTCTTTTCTTATCAAATGTTCAATATCTAATCAACACCTTTCTGGGAGAATCATTATGAGTTATAAAATTAATTAAATATGATTGTTTTCCTTAATTTTGTGCCACACATAATTTAAATTTTCATTAAGGCTAATTGTCAGTGGCATGGAAAAAACATTTTAAAGTTCTATTTAATTTTGCTTTATCTTTATACAGAAACTAGAGTGTATGTTTCATTATAAAGTGTGATGGAGACAGTAATTATGGGAAGGTAAAGACCAATATATATTTCTGTCATGGGTCACCAAACAATGTTGCATAGTGATTCCAAAAGAGTCAAATATCCTGTTTTCATGTTAGTCTCAACAAATGGAGCTTGAAATGCAGACAGTTGCAGTCATGGTGCAGAGTTCTTCATTCAAAAGCAGAAATGATTACCTTCTGGTCTTTTCATTAGTTATCAGCAAGTTGCCACAATTAGATTAGGAATGGCTGAAGAACTTATTTTCCATTTCATTCTGTGTTACATTATCTATGCACTGCATATTGTGCACTTAATAGAAGTTCAGGGGGATAAAAAAGGTTAAATAGATTTATAATTCTGATGGGTTTAGGAGAAAACAGCAGCACAGCTGACCGCTCAGACCTAAAATCAATTTGTTTGTGTTAAAATGTGAACTGCACTCGGTGGCAAGGAGGGTCCTTGCTATGCCTTCTGCAGGGGCTTGCTGGTCTTGTCTTTTTATTGTATCCCATGATGCCTGTGTGGTCTCTGAATTGTCTCATTGAAACAGTGTATTTAATTAATTTTCCTTAATGAAAAAATAAAATAAAATAAAATAATACCCTGACAAAAGCACTTTAGAAATCCAGTTTTTCTTGGGTTCACAGTTCCAGGATACAGTGGGTTGCCTACAAGGATAGGCAAGTGAAGATGGCAGGGTTTGGAGAAGCAACTGAGGCAGTTGGTTACACACCGGTGCAGAGGGTGGCAAATACCCTGCTTGCTTTCTCTTTTGTATTCCACCGACAGGGCAGGTCCTCCCCTATCAATTAGCCTATTCTTGATAGGTTTGCAGAGGCTTAATCATAGGCTAACCTGATCTCTTATGACCCCCTTACAAACAGCCATTTGTTTCCTAGGGACTCTAACAGTCACTACATTGATGATGGAGATTAACCATACCAGGCAATGACTATTTTAACACTGTGAAAGCAAGCTTACAAATTTAACATTCTTGCTTATTATCCAGCAAGTTGTTTAAGGAATAATAACCACAGGTGTCTGCTTTTGTATATTTTATAAGAGAATTATCTACAATGTAAAATGTATGTCATTGGAAGTCAATATAGATTATGAATCTGATAGAAAACCCAGGAGCTCCTAAGGCAATTATAAATTCACCCCTAATCAACAAAACAGACCTCATACAGGGGCTATGGCATTTTATTTCACCCTAATCACTAGTGGTTTATTGGCTTTTAAATAGTCCATATCCAAATAATTTAAATGATTGGGTTTTTTTTTTGTCAAAATCATTTTCTGTATTTTAGAATTATAATATAATATGCAGTCACTATAAATTCATTTGGAAGATGAAAGAACATTAAGCCAAAAAAAAAAAAAAAAAAAAGAAAACAATCACTATCATCTGAAATGATCTTTAATTTTCCTATGTTCTTGTATGTGGTGTTTGTGTGTGTGTTCTAATACTGTAGGTGTGTGTGCATATAGAGGCCCATATGAATATGTGTGCATAAGTGTTGACATTGAATGTCTATTTTGATTTGTACTTTGTACATTGGAGCAGAATGTCCTGATAGATTCAGCTTACTATGAAGACCCATGTCTCAACAATCCACTATTGTTTTACAGGCTGGGCTTACAGATGGGCTACCATGTTCAGCTGATTGTTTTGGTGTGTTTGTTGGAATGGATGTTTTTAATGTGGTTTCTGAAGAATCAGACTTCGGTAGTCTGTGTTCTATGACAAGTATCTTACCTGCTGAACCATCTTCCCAGCTCAACAATTCTTAATATTCAAGGAAAATACTTGTACTTCTTTGTATTTATAGATAAATATTAAGATATGTGTACTGTTTTGCCTGCACAGAAATGGAACTATATTATGCATGCTGCTTGGCAATTCTGTTATCCTTACTATGTTGTGGATGCTTCTCATTGTCAATAAATACACATTTACATCCTTGTTTTTAAGGATTGCAGTCAGGGAACTAACAGTATTTATTGAGTTTTGCCTAAATGTAAAACATGTTGAATCTCATTGTATGAATGCCCCATGACAGATTAAACCTACCCAACAGGCAGACATTTTCTATTGTTCGTAATTACTCACTAGCACAATCAAGCTTACAATGAATATCTCTAGTAGCTCACAACTTAAAAGATAGAAGGAAACAAGTCTGTTTTTGACATTACAGAACACAGCCAATGTCTCTGGAAACTTCTGGTTTATATTGCCTTCGCATTTCCAATATTATGTACATTATTACACATTCAATCAATACACTGCAAAAAAGACTATTGAATCAGTGAATCTTGAGCTCTCTTCATTATTACTCACACCATTTTCTCCTTCTAGTATATTTATGTATACAATTATACTCCCATGAGAAAACAAGAAAGACAGAGAGAGAAAAACATCAATAAAATCAGTCATCAAGCAAGGGGTTTATCCATACCAGAATTTATACATATATACACTTTTTATTCATTGAATATTTCCCAATGCCAAATATTTGGCAATCCCTCTTTTAAGTATAAATAAAATAAGGACAGGATAGTTCTTCCAATGTCATAGAGAATAGTGCAGAGAGATAACTCAGTGGGTAAAACTGCAAACAGCCAGACACACTGGCAGGTGTGTGTAACTACAGTATTAGGGTGAGAGGACACAGAGATATCTAGATCCCAGGGCTTCTCAAACCAATATAGTAGATGTTACAAGCTTCCAGTCAGGGAAAGGCCCTTTCTGCCTTCTATATGTGTATACCCTATCAAATGCATACAACACACATGTACACACAAACACGCACACACACGCACACACACACACACACACACACACACACACACATATGCGTGCGCAGAGACTCTTGTAGTATGACCAGAGGCATTTTCCTAACCACTTTCCAAGGCATATTCTTAAGCTATTTGCATGGAGAGTGCCCAATTCCACACTCTTCCTAATAATGTGTGTGTGTGTGTGTGTGTATGTGTATTTGTGTGTGTGTGTGTGTGTGTGTGTGTGTGTGTGTATGTGTGTGTATGTTTGGGATGGTGATATAATTGATGATTATAATCAATTATATCATGATGATTATAATTGGAATAATATTAATAAACCTATAAAATGCTAATATAAGTAGTTGTATGTTAACCTGAAAGTAAGTGGTCATGAAAATACTAAACAATTCATTTAAACACTAAAATTTATTTAAATTACATTGTGATTTCATTTCTAATATTTTCATGTGCAGCCAAAGTCCTTGATATTTTAGGTCCATATCTTTTAAAGCAAACATTTAAGGAATATTAAACACATTTGGTAGTATTCATGTAAAGTAGCTCCATACACAGTTTTTAGGGGAAAATCATTTTTAAGGGAATGCTAGATATACTTCCTAGGCAGAGACTAGAAATAGCAGCATTTATTTAAATGCATAAGGTACAGTCTCAGTCTTGACAGGAGAGAAGATTCTTATTTACTGCAACTCAGCTTCAGGCTGGCCCAGCTTACCAGCTCATCTTCCCTTCGTTGACTTCAGAAGGTCAAAATGGCATACAACTTTAAGCCACACCACTTAAAACCTTAGCTAAGAGTGAACCTACTATCACTACTATGCACTTGGCATTGAACAAAATAAGTCATATGAAGAAGCCTGCTGGCAACAGGGTGTGGGGAAATATACTCCTCTACAGAGGGGAGGAGCTGTGAGCGACTAGTCGCTGAAGATAATACAAATGACTCACATTTGTCATCAGCTGTGGGAATTGAAAAAACAAACTGGCATCAAAGATTGGTCAATTAACCAGATATACTGTGACTCAGTAGAGACGTCAAACAACTGCGTTGCTTCAGCCGGATTCAATATAAACTGCTGGAGAGCATTATTAGAAATGCTAGTTGCCATGACCTTTATTTCCATTGGTACTATAGCTATATTTTTCAGGTCCATTACTGACATTTCTTGTGCATATGACTTTTACAAGCCATCTTTTATGACTTCCATTTCCTATTCTATTAAAGTGAACACACCAAGTACTCTGAATACATAATCCTAGATTCTTAAGTCCCTTTGTCAGAGTTTATTTGGCATATAGCTAATTTAGTTCCTATATTTTCCCCACTTAGTTTTACAGAGACTCCCTAAGCACACGACTTAGCTTTCATTGAAATAACCCTCTTTTCTTCAGTTGCATATGATTGCATATAAGTGTTGTTTGGTGTGTTAATGAACTCAAGGAACATAAAATTACAGTGCTCAGAATCAGTTATCTACTTCCACTTGCCACAGTGTTCAACTGTCTTGCCCATTTTGCTAGCTCCTTTTATGTCAAGTTGACACAGACTAGAGACATTTGAGAACCTCAGTTGAGAAAGTATCTCCATAAGATTGGGCTCTAGGCAAGCATATAGGGCTTAATTAGTGATTGGTGTAGAAGAGCCAAGTCCATTATGGACCACTCCTGGGCCGGTTGTCCTGTATGTTTTAAGAAAGTAGGCTGAGCAAGCAAGAGAGAACAAGTGAGTAAGCAGCACGCTTCCATGGCCTCTACATCAGCTGTTGCCTCCAGGCTTCTACCCTATTTGAATTCCTGCCCTGATTTCATTCAGTGACAGACTACAATGAGGAAACACAAACCAAACATAAGCTTTTCTCCTCATCTTGGTCATGGTGTTTCATCATAGCAGTAGTAACCCTAACTATGACTCCCATTAATAAATCACTATGTCTATGATAGAATTGGGGGCTTATTGAATCAAGCAACTTCATCATGGGCAAGGTGTCTACTGCAACTTTAATGCTTAAATCTTACTAAAGAAGCCAATATTTTTACATATATGCAAAAATGTAATATTTTACATATAATACTATCCATGTATATTTTCTTAAGAAATTTACTGTTTTGTTTCAGGGATATGACATTAATTTTTTTGAAATCTAGATGTCCACAGCACTATAACACAACATATTAATAGAATCATTTTAATGAGCTCCCAAGGAAGAAATCTTTGGAGGATATCATTTATAATTTAAATGTCATCAACATACTATTTATAGGAGTTAATATTTTGTACCTAAGTATATGCTTCAATGTAGCAGTGTCATTATATGGCAAGTGTCTTGATTTATATGGAAACTTTGGTTTTAATAAAGTTTTTATGTTAAACTACTGCTAATTTTAATGACCATTAATGTATATTCAACATTCAATGAAGAAAAGGAAGCACTCTTCACCAGGAAAGTTACTTAAGAAACTTCATGCCATCTGGTGCTTAACTTCCCCCCTTTATTTCAATGTCTGCTGTTTCTCTTTGCCTTCTCTCTAAAATCAGTTGTTGACACCAAGGCTCCTAATACATCTTTGCCCCCATGTCAACTTGACTGGGACACAGAATACACATACATTTCCCTCTGTGAGGGTGTTCCCAGATGAGATGTACATATGAATCAATAGACCTAGTATAGAAAATCCAAGTCCCTTTTGTGAGTGGTTCTCATCCAACCCTATAGAGGCCACAGGAGAACACAAAGGAAGGCTGACTTATCTCAATCCATCAGTCTTGGGCTCGCTGGAACTTACCATATTGACGAGCCTAGTTTTCAGAACTTCAACCTAGCACTACATGTACATTTACAGTATTAGCTCTTCTAAATTTTAAGCTTGCTTATATCAGATCAGGAACCTTGCTAACTCTGTGAGCAAAGTCATAACAATGAGTCTCTATTTGCTTCTGTTCTTTTCTCTTTAGACAGATTATATATATATATATATATATATATATATATATATATATATTCTATTATTATTGAAATCCTGGATAACATAGCTTCACCTTACTAGGACAAATTCAAAAGTAAGGTCAAGTGTATATTTTGGCCAGTCTCATATCAGGACTCATGGCCAATGCTGTTCTGAAAAATCATCGTTGATCCTCTTCAAAGATGGGGGAAGGAGACAAATGTGGAGCTCCTGCCAAGTTGGGTTACTTCATTTGTGCACTTTTTTCAATGACAGGCAGGAAAATTGAGCTACCAATTCAACAAAAATTCCCCTGGAGTAGGAACTGGAGCTGATGAGCTATAATGTCAAGCTATTTATGATGATCAGACTTGATAGGTGTAGGTTAGACTTGAGTGCATTTATCTTTCACCTCACATAGAATATTTTTGCTCACAGCATTATTGAAAGCTGAGACACTAACAGCCCTTGTATTTAAATAAGCCCCACTAAATTCAGACTCAGAGAGAAACTAAAAGTTTGATATTTCAAGCTATGTTGCAAATCCTCAGTAAACTAGGAAAGGTGGCTAATAACAGAGCTAATTGAGAAATGCAATTTTTGAATCTTCAGAACTTCAGATGCCAGAATGACTATTTTCCTTCTTTGTATTTATCACAGGCAATTGAGTCTGGTGTAGGAAAGGAAATTAAGTTAAGGGAGGGGATTGGTTCCAAATAAAGCTTAGAAAGCAATTTCTACTCCTGAAGTAATTAATGAGTGAAATGGGTTTCTACATTAGCTCTTGAGGCAAAGTTACCTTAATGAGAATCCCTCATGGGAAATATATTCAAAGTAATCTGCCCCAATGGTCAAGACACAGCTGATCTTGAAGTAATGAAAATATGGTCCTTCATTGGCTCAACAAGGTATTAAACAACGACATTTCTTTCATGTTAATGGCCGCTGCCATTGCTGAGGAAAACAGTGAAAGTATAAGAAGAGGTTGTCCAACACAGAGTGGGCATTCCTGAAACCACATACATATACATGCAAACGACAGAAATGGACTCATCAGGTCATATTTGTTATGACTTTGCTCACACACACACACACACACACACACACACACACACACACAACACTGATGTAATAATAATAATCAAAGAAAAAGACCCTATCAACTTGATAGTAGGGGAAGCATGGAAGAGGTTGGAAGGAGGAAAGAGGGAAGGGGAAAGTGACTGTAATTTTATTCAATTAAAAACATATTAGCACATTAAAAAGGGGGGGTTAGAATTGCTTTGCAAGTGATCTTTGTCTTGTTTTAATTACAAAGTATGAATGTTATATTGAAAAATAATTAAACAAACAGGAGTACAGGAAGGAAAATATGTAAGGATTCGCCACACCTGCCTGTGTTTGAGGGGGAGCCATGCATCTCTGTCTCGGAATCTGGGTCTATGGATTTTTTTTTTTTTGAAGTGGGTGGTTGTTAGTGTTGAATCACACTTCATCTTCTCCTCCAAGTGCACATCTTACAGAGACCAGACTATAGGCTTCACAGAAGCCAGTTATCTGGCTAAGAAAGCTTTTACTCAGACTGAAGACCAACATTTAAAACCAGCACTGGAAAGGGAACCTTAGCCTTGGAAAGTACAGAGAAGAAAGCTAATGACATGTGACTTTGTTATCACAACATTGAAAAACAAATCAAATCAGTGTCCAGGGTTGCTTAACACTAAACACATTTCAAGTCATAATTATTTGTAAGAAAAATTTACTTTTCTTTCTCTTTATCTTCTTTGATTTTTGTTAATTACATCTGTCTTGATTATCTGGTTGGCATCTACTTGTTATCCAAAATAAACCTACTTATATTAAATAATTTTGAGTCGTTATGCAAATTGTATACCAGATACCACCTCTTCATAGATTCAGTTCAGAATTTTGTGAAAATATCAAGCTGTAAGTGAATTACTTAGCTCCTTATTCTTATCATTTAAATTCTCTGTTCTACTCAATGTCCAGATGTCACCCTCAAACAAGGGCATTGGGGTACTTTGTATCCAAACACATATTCTACCTATGGGTTACAGACATGGCTATACAAAATTGAATATGTGATTGGAGGAGTGTTCAGTTGTTACAGCATTTACATAGCATGTACAAGTCCCTAGGCTCAATCCTCAACACTACTCCAATCAGTCATGGTAGCACATGACTAACCTCATCATGCAGGAGGCAGAAGCAGGAAGAAAAGTGTTCAAGGTGTTCATTTGTTACATAAGGGAGTTCAAAACCAGCCTGTGTTAGTGACCTTATTGAAAAATATTAAAAACTGATGAGCATTGAGTATGTGTATAATATAATAAATTAATGTGTGTGTGTCCATGTGAGTCCCTGGGTTTCCATGTGTGCGTTTTTGTGTGTGTCTGTGTGTATGTCTATTTGTGTCTGTGTGTGTGTCTGTGTGTGTGTCTGTTTGTGTCTGTGTGTGTGTCTGTGTGTGTGTGTGTGTGTGTGTGTGTGTGTGTGTGTATCTGTGTGTGTGTGTGTGTATGAGCACGCAAGTGTGCACATGTGAAAGCAACTTGGAGGACTCAGTCCTCTACCCTTTCAATGGACGGTCCAAGGGATTAATTTCAGGTCCTCAGGCTTGGCTGCAAAAGCTTCCATCTACTGAGCACTCTTGCTGATCCTGACAATTAGTTATTAAAATAGAAGATACAGCCATAATTACCAGTAAAATCATCATTATACTCAATCCCCTTAAAATATGAATTTGTAAGTGAATATATACAAGAACAATGTATAGGCCCGTTACCTTTTCATTTATGATTAACCTAAAAGAGGAGGTTACACTTGAGCATTGACTAAGTAGTCCTGAGCTGACTGTAGGGGAGCCACCACCTACTACCCGTGACAATAACCTATTTTATTTTCATGTGGACTTTCAAAACAGTAATCAGCATTAAATGTTCTTTTGCAAGGGTAATTTGAATGATATTTTTAGAGAACATGAATAGGTCTTGAATTGAGAATAGTTGTCCATTATACAAATGGCATTTGGAAAGAATGATATAATGTGACTCCTGCTATAATATATCGGGGTGGGGGTGGGCATCTTACACAGACGAGGAAGAAAGTGGCTGTCAGAGAAGAGGGCTGGCATTCAGCAGGAGCTAGCCAATATGATACGGTCATGGGAAAAGCAATAAAAATTCAAAAATTTGATGGGAGGAAGAGTCTGCGATGGCTGAGTGGTTCATACTCTAAAGAGAAGAACTTAAATGGTTTTATCTGATGTATTTGTCAAGAATTACTCCATACATGTGTGGGAACTACAGCTAGAGAGTAGTTAAGTGAATTACCTCAGGCCACACAGCTAAGCAATGAGAGGCTTGGATTAGTACTTCTCTGCACATTCTCAGTCAATAATACGTTGCACTCCGAGAGCACTCTGTTTCCCTAGTCTATCTCTTTCCTGGTTACCATCCAACCATGTAATGGACACTATTAGGTAAGCAATTATACAAGCCCAGATGCTTTGTGAATGAAAATCCCATTTTCAGGAAAATTAATGATGAGTGAAATCCCAAAGACCAATATATATCTGTATCTGTTCTGTTTCAGTGGCTTTAGGAGGACTGATTTGGCCAAGACACAGGCACTACATTTTCAGCTAAACTTAGATCCTGTCCTGTTTTCCATTCTCCAACCTAAGCTGTTACTTGACCACTCTCTGTCTCTGCAAGTGCTTGTTCTCTTATCAAATGTCATTTTCCACCATGAACTTGATGTCCCTCATTATTTTTGCTCTTGTCCTCCTGCCTCTTCTACCACTGTTCTGTTTCTGAGAAAAGCAAAAACTAAGTCATCAAAGATGTTATGTATAGACCAAATAAATTCTCTTTAAAAAACAGTGATGGTGCATACCTTTAATCCCAGCACTTGGGAGGCAGAGACAGGCAGATTTCTGAGTCCCAGGCCAGCCTGGTCTACAGAGTGAGTTCCAGGACAGCCGGGGCTACACAGAGAAATCCTATCTTGAACTCCCTCCCAAAAAAGACCTTTCTTCTCAGCTGGTTTGTTTTAAGTCATGCCTAAACGACAGCCCCTTTCATTCTTACCTTGCTGGCTGTCCCCCAAATTAGAGAGAGTATTTCTCAACAAATCAGTCTCAGTTCTCATTCTCTATCTGCCTCGAAGCCATCCTCAGTATTGTGTAACTATCTAAAAAACTAAAACAACAACAAAGATTCTGGAGAAATAGCTTAGTGGGTAAATCCCTCGCTGCATAAGACTAATAATGAGCTGAGTTCAGAACTCACATAAAAACCAGACACAGTGAAAAAGGCATCTGTAATCCCATCACATTCTACAGGACATGGAACGGTGAGGGAGAAGAATCCTCAGAAGCTTGTGTGTTAACTGGCATGTATGCAGGGAAGAACAAAGGGACCCTTTCTTGAACAAAATGAAAGGTAAAAATCAGATATCTGAGGTTGCTCTCTGACCTCAAGAAGCAAACTGTGGTATGTGCATACCTGCAAACATACACACAAACACACACACAAACAACAAACACTCTCTTACACACACAAACAAGCACACATGAAAATACAAACACAAAGACACACATACACACACTCACACACACACAAAGACACACATACAAACACACACACTCATCCACACCAAAATAATCTCACTTACACAAATTGTTACTATTCTAAGTTCTCTGTAAGTTAAAGGGAGAGAAATGCAGGGAGGTTCAAATGACACAGTAGATAGAAACATTAAAATTCATGATTATGTATATTTACTTTCCCACAAAGTTCCTCTCGGTTTTCCACCCATCTATTCATTTTCTCTTTTTATCCTCTGTCTTCTGATAGCCTTTCAAATCCTTTTGTATTGTCCAGAAGCTTCTTAGACAGCAGCTCCATTTTATACAACCATGATCTAAGGGATACTGGGCTCCTGGGGGGCTTAAATTCAAAGCAAATTATTAATTTTTAGAATGAAACTTTTGGTAGTCTGTGAAAAAACAGAAGCATTGAAGTCAGAGAACTGACTCATTTTCTAAGAAATAGAAAAGTGTTCCATATTCTCACAATGGTAATGAGAAAAACCAACCCAGCATTTTCACATTTCTGCTTGGTACTCAAAATTATCTAAAAATCTTCTTGATGTTTTTGATAGATTTCTACTGGGATTGTTATATAGTGGTGTTCATATTTAATAATAAGATTCATTCGATTGCCAAGCTGATACAATAGGATGCAGAGGGAAGTAAAGCTACTTACTAGTTAGTAAAAGCTTCACTGAAGAGAATCCTTGACATACACAGAGGCCTTTCTTAACATTGGAGAATCTAGTCGTCAAAACAACACAACATTTCAGCAGAAGCAGTGGTTATGTAGCTGTCTTCCATGCTGAGAAAGTCAAGGTCACTAAGCTTACAAAATTAGGATGTTGCAAAATGAAAAAGTTGAAATCTATGTTCTCTGTGGCTGTGGACATCTCAGATGATCATCAATATTTGTAATCCAGGATTTTGGGCTTTTCTCCAGGACAAAATGGCTTCCCACTTCTTCACACTTCCTCGGTTCCTGGGTTTAATTGAAGATGAGCCTTGTGACTTGTTTTGCTCAACACAATACAAATGAAAACAAAGTATCAATTCTTGAAATCACCTTGAGAGCCATTCTAGATCTTTCTCATTTTCTTCAGTCTACCCACTGCGATGAGGCCTGTATCAGACTGATTCTCTCCTTAGGCCCCTCCTCCAGGGCTATACCAAGAGCAGTGGCATAGTAAGCTGGCTTCAGAATCATAATTTTATTATGTTCTTTGAGGATAGGAGACTGTTCTTGGAGTTGCTTGCTGCCGCAGGATTAGTTATCCATTCAGAGATGTATGCTGTTTGACATCCTCTTTGCCTTTGTCTTGTGCAGGGATCACACAGTATATGAAGTTTCTGAATGGCAAGGGTACAATATATCCTTATCATTGGTGTAATTTTCTTTCTGTAGTGCCTGGGATGAAACCTAAGCCCTATGCATGCTCTCCCGGAACTCTGTCACTGTGCTTCATTCCCAGACTCTCCTTGTCCCCTGAGCCAAGCATCCTGAGGCCACTGCATTGATCATTACTGATCACTCTGATTACCAAAGAGAATGACAACCCTGCTTGTCCCAGCTTCATTTCTGTTGCTTTGATTTTAAAAATATCCCAACCAGGAATAAACAACAAAAACCTAAAGGAAGAAAGAGTTTATTTGGAGTTTGGTCCTGAGGGAGGAATCAAGGTGACAGGATGTGAGGTAACAAGTCACATTCATAGTCAAGAGCAGAGAGAGAAGAGATGCTATTCAGTTAGTCATTTCTCATTCCAAGACTGAAACCCGAGAGTTGGAGCTACCACTTTCAGGCTGAGCCGCCTCACGCTGGGCAATGAAAACAGTCTTCACCGATAGATATGCCAAGAGGCCAGTCTGATCTAGACCGTTCCTTAGGGAGGCTAGCCTCCCAGCTGATCCTAGGTTCTGTTCTGTTGACAATCAAAACTAAGCATCCCACTGCTAATTTGTACTAATAGATTCTTTCCTAAAATAAAAAATACAACTTCCCCTCTCTCCCACCTTTCTCCCAGAAGAAAATAAAACACACATTAAGCATTGTTTAAGCAAAGTTGTATCCAACATTTTCAACAAAGTACCTACAGGCCACTTCCAGTGTGGGAAAGGACAGCAAAGAGCATACGAAGGGATTAAAAAATGGTGTTAATGAAGAAAAATAAAAAATAAACCAAAGAGAGACTAATAGAAGTGTTTAAAGAAACAAAAATACACTCCACTCAGATCCCAAAGTGTGCTGGAAAGGAAAGACTGTGAGTGGAGGGAGCAATCAAACAGCCAATCAGCAGAAAGTGATAGGTAAGTGTGGCTGTGACTTATGATGCCTCCAGAAACTTCTGTGTTGTTTACCCCCTTCTTCTAGCTCAGTAAAAATAGAGAGGAGGCAGTTCTAAAAACAATGAAATTGGGTACTATGCAATATTTAAGCTTGCAATATTTGCATGCAGACCCTGTATCAGCCTAAAGCACTTTCACCTCTAGATTGTGATGGCTTTTTCCTTTCCCTTGGTGACACAGGTATAGGTCAGATTAGATTGGATTAAAAGTAGATAAAGGCAGGTTTATTAGGAGGCAGCCCTCAGGTACATTCACTGCTTTCATAGGTGGAGGCCAGTGAAGTCACACATCCAGGCTAAAGCAAGGGTTTTTGATTTGTTTTGAGTTTTGTTTGTTTGTTTGTTTGCTTGTTATTATTATATATTTTCTTTATTTACATATCATATGATTTCTCCTTTCTCAGTTTCCCCTCCAAAAAACAAACAAACAAACAAACAAAAACAAGAACAAACCCCTGTTGCCTCCCTCCTCTCCATGCTTGCGATCCCACCCTCTCCCCTTATTGGCCCAGGCATTCCCCTACACTGGGGCACAGAACCTTCACAGGGCCAAGGCCTTCTCCTCCCATTGATGATTGACTTTGCAATCCTCTACTATAACATGCTGCCAGAACAATCAGTCCCACCATGTATAGTCCTTGGTTGGTGGTTGAGTCCCTGGGAGCTACAGGAGTTGCAGAGACTAACTATGGAGCAGAGACTGAAGAAAGGACAAGCCAGTCTAATATAGCTATCTCCTGAGAGGCTCTGACAGTACCTGACTAACACAGATGTAGAGGCTCACAGCCATCCATTGAACTGAGTACAGGGTCCCCAATGAAGGAGTTAGAGAAAGGACCCAAGAAGCTGAAGGGTTTGCAGCTCCTTAGGACGAACAACAATATGAACTAGTACCCTTAGAGCTCCCAGGGACTCAACCACCAACCAAGGACTATACATGGTGGGACTTATTGTTCTGGCAGCAAGGGGGTTTTGCATAGTGATGATGTACCAGCTAGGAGCTGGGATTGTGCCATGACATGGTGAAAAACTGCACACTCCTGGGAAGGCACTCTTGGGCGAGTTGCTGAAAATGAAGAGATGAAGAACGGTAACATGAGTCAGGAATTTCTCCAAGTGGGTGGGGAGTCTTCTCTGTGCTGATGGGATTTGGGGAAGGAGAGCACACAGGTGTTTCCAGTCCTAGTGTTGGAACACAAGTGGGAAATCCAGCATAACTACCAGTTTTACCAGCAGTGAATATTTCCAAATAAAATGGGCAGTGGTAATTTTTAATGAAGTCAATACCTTAACAATGTGGCCCAAAGCCTCCTGATTGAGTTTGATTTCCTGTGCCAACTCAGACAAGTTCAGTAATCATCTACATATAAATAATTTGAGAGAGTGTCTTAGTTGGGGAGGGTTATGATTGTTTCGATGAAACACCATGACAAAAGCAACTTGTGGAGGAAGGGCCTACTTGGCTTACATGTTCTTGGTCATTGTCTATTGAATGAAGCCAAGGCAGGAATTCAAACCTTGAGGTAACCTAGAAGTCATGTCTTACTTACCCTGGTTTGTTAGAGCACTCACAAGCACAAGCCCAGGGTGTCCCCACCCATAGTGGGCTGGGCTGATCACTAATTAAGAAAATGCTCCATAGACTTTCCTACATCCTGATCTTCTGGAAGCATTTTCTCAATTGAGCTTCCCTCCTCTCAGATGACTCCAATTGGGTTAACTTGTCATAAACCTAGCCAGCACAGTGGCTGACTAAAGACATAGCTGCCTTTCCAAATACAAAGGGACTTATTATTTTTCCCTATTATTTCTATATTTCTCTAAGAGGCTCCTCATTTATGGCAACCACCAGGATTTGGTCTGCTGATATTTGCCTCATATTTATAACAGCAATGATTTTTTTTAATAGTATTACTCCTCAAACACTAATATGCACCAAGATGACTTAAAGAATACATTAAAATACAGATCGTGGGCTGGCAGGATGGCCCAGTGAATAAAGGTTCTTGTTGCCAAGCCTGATGACATAAGAAGACAGAACTGATTCCTACAGGTTGTCCTATGATTGTGACAGCTGCTCTATAGTATGAGAACATGTTCTCTCATACACGCTCACTCAGAAGGCCCTCACACAGACACACAAAGTGGAATGAAGTATATGCTTTAAAGTCTTGCATTTAGTGTGGCATGGTCCTGGAAACATGAGTCTGGGTAGCAAGGGAATTTAAAAGGAGAGATACACATACACGTGTACAGAAAGTGTGGACTGTGAACACTTTGATGAAACCACACCAACCACAACAACAACCCAGAATCTCAAAGTGCTTATTACATAGAGCACAGTGAGAGGAGATGGCTAGGTATTGGGGTGAGGGGACAAAGCTGAATTGCTTGTTTTTGTTTACAGTGCCAATCAATATTCACACAGGGGCTAGAGAAAGGCATTTCCCATTGCAGTCTGTGTGGAGAAGGCCTTGCCAATTTCTCTTGAGTCTGGGGCTTTGACCCTTGTCAGTACCCATTCACACAAGATTTATCCACTCCTTCCACACTTACTTAGGACTTTCTCTGTGCCCCATAATGACATCTTTGTTTTGATTTGGTTTTAATGCAGATTTTTATTCCATGGGTCCTAGGAAAGGGTTCTGGATTCTAGGTTCTAATCCTTACTTAACTGTTGCAGATGCTGTCCAGGAGTAATTCATCAAGTATGGAGGCCATCAAGTCACAGGGTAGTTAATTATCTTTGCACAGAACCATCTTCTTATGGTTACAAGATAAAGTATCCCTAGACAGCCAGTGTCACATATTAAAGTCTTAATCCAGAGCTTGCAACATTATTGTGGAATGACTGGATAATGAGGTTACAACCCAGTTTATGGATTAGTTAGCTACAAGTGTGATTTTGAAAGGTATATCTTGTCTTCAACCCCTTCTCTGCACAGTGTTTCTGCCTGCTGGCCACCATGCAGTAGGCAGATATCCTAGGCAAGCCTCCTCTATCAGAATATTTCTGTTTATCTAGGGTTCTAAAATTAAGGTGTCAGCCAAGTATCAACTAAAACTTCTGAGATGTTCATCCTCATGGGCATGGTGATGTAATCATCTAATCTCAGGCCGTGAGAAGAGGAAGCAAACAGAAAAGTAGAGGTTCATGTTCATCCATGGCCATATAGCTAGTTCGAAGACAGCCTGTATTAAAAACTCATATCTGAAAACAAAACCTTTCCTTTTTAATTAGTTTATATTATTTTGCCACAGTGATGAGAGATGACAAGGTTTAGTAAGCAAACCTACTTTTTAAATGGTAAAACCACAGTTAGCAAACATGTTTGATTCTCTAGTACATATTCTTGGTCAACACCATCAACATTTCCTCCAAAGAGAGAGATACAAACAGTACACACTGTGACATTGCTCACCAGTGAATTACCAAGGCAGAAAATATAAACAACAAGATAGTGAAAATAGACATCTCAGTTTTCATTAACCTTAAGAAACAAGTCCTAAGTTTATAATTAGGCAGTTTCAGCCTTAAAGAATATTATCTCTTTTCATGACTCTATATCACAAAGTCCCATTGTTGTTTCACTAAGAAGGTGCAACCAAAGAAAGACACATAGTGTCAGCATTGGGTGCCAACATACACAGATGTTATGGTGTAAAGTTTGGAGTTGGAAATCAAATTCAAGGAAGGTACTTAATAAAGATCTTAGCCTTGAAATGGAGATCTTTCAGTCAAGCACTACTCTGGGAGTTGCCCAGGACATGTGACTTCCATGGCCCTTATACACATTGAGCTTTAAATTAAAGGGTACTTCACAAGACTCCATAGTTTATTTTACGTTTAATCATTGTTACTCCATAGTAGGAGACAATTTACCAGTTGAAACAGAGCCAAGTATTAAAATGTACTATCTCAATGACCTCAATGACAAGGGAAAACTTCAAGAAATCTCAAGCTTTCCCTAATGGGGGGACCTCTTAATACCAACAATTAAAGAAGAGCCTACAAAGGAAGAGAAACAAGTTGTGGTGATTGGTGTTAGTTGTCAACCTGACCAATCTAGAATCACTTAGATGACAGGCTTCCGAGCAAGCCTGTAGGACACTATTTTTATTACATTTACTTGGATGGGACGATTCATCTACTTGGATGGTATAATCCTGGACTGTATAAGTGGAGAAGAGTGCTGAGCAGCAACCTGCATTGATCACTCTCGGTTCCTCACTGGAGATCTGATGTGGCCAATTGCTCCAGGTTCCAATCTCTGCCACTTCCCCAGCATGATAGATTGAACCATGAGTCGGTATTACTACTTTCTTCCTTGAACTGATTTTGTCAGAGTGAGTTTCATAACAACAGGAAAAGAAAATAAGACTACTGGAAAGCTCAAAGGATCCAAACATTATTGTTGTGACATGGTAGTTTATCTAAAGAAACACCTGAACTTTTCTTCACCAGTTAACTTTTAAGAAGTTCTTCAATCAGCAGCTCTGATATGCTTGTTCATCTGAATCTTTCTATGTCCATTTCTTCCAGAGCACCTTCATTCCTTCCAGTACCAATTTTTATTCTTTGTTCGTGATTTTGTTCTAGCTCATTCATTAAAATTGGAAATACAATTTTATCATATCCATAGTTAAGATAAAAGAAATAATAAACGGTTGGATCCTTGCTTGCTTGTTTGCTTTCAGCTAGTTTTTTTCCTGTCTTACACTGTTTCTGACCCTGTACCTAGGATATGGTGCCACCACAAAGGACTGAGTCTTTCTATTTCAATTAACAATCAAGATCATCACCATACACATGACCTCAGTCAAAACTGATCTGTGTAAGTTCTCATTAAGAGTCTTTTAAAATATAACTTTTCTTTCTTCAATATCCAGCTGACAGCCATAAAACCTATTCTGACTGCATTTCTTTCCATCTCTCCTGCTTCAATAAGGCCCCAGCCATTACCATCTTCCAATTTGTTTCTCTGCTTCAACACTTGCCCACCCTAGTAGCCCCTAAATATCACAAATTCTACAGATATTTATATTTTTGAGGTTATAACTTAATTACACTTGTCCCTTTCCTTTACTTCTTTGAAACCTTCCCATATGCCCCTCTCTGATTTCCTTCAAATGAATACCCTCTTTCTGCAAGACATTTAGAAGCATTGATTTGAATGTGTATTACTCTGTCCCGTGAGCCTCTGTATCACACTTCTCTAGAACCATACTCTGCAGTATTTCAATCAAGTTGCGCATGAGCAACTATTTGTATTAGTCACTGATTAGTTAGTGCAAACATATACTATAGATTGTTTATTAAGACACAAAGGTTTATTTTGGCTTATAATTTTTTAAGCTTATTTTATGTATGAGTGCTCTATCTGCATATACTCCTACATGCAGGAAGAGGGCGTCAGATCTCATTATAGATGGTTGTGAGCTTACATATGGTTACTGGGACTTGAACCTAGGACCTCTGGAAGAACAGCAATTGCTCTTAACCACTGAGATGCCTCTCCAGCCACTGACTTATGCTTTTGAAAGTTGAAGGCCATGACCATTTACCTCCATTGCTTCTCGGTCTGAGGGGATGCAGCATACTATGCAAGGAGCAAATTATGAAGCAAAGCCTTTCATCCCAGAGCCATGAAGAAAAATTATACTGGAGTCAAGCAATCCCCTTTGAAGTAAAGACCTAAGTGACCATATTTTTTTGCACTAGCTTCTATGGGGCAAGTGGACTGTACCAATAGAAAAAAGAACTGGTAAGGCTGAGCAGGCTCAGATCCTGAGGAATCTTGAGATTGAGAACAGCAGGAGTAAAGCTAGGTTCCTGCCAAGCTCTACCTGTTCTGGAACATGTAACCGTAACATCCCACTGAGAGGACCATGGCAATCAGTCACATAGCATAAGAACCTGGAGTTCTCCATACTAATGAAGTATCTAGATAGGTCCAAAGTGTTCAGCCAATAAGCTTACCTTTCTGGGCATTCCTTCCCAAAAAAAGGTATTTAATACATGGTTCACCCTGAGTAGTGTGTATGCATTCACACCTACTATCAAAGAAAACAGTTTGGATAAGCAAGGACCATCTCTTCATCAAGTATCACCAAAAAAAGCAGGAAGAGGTGCTTTTTTTTTTTTTTAATAAAGAGCCATGCTTAAATCTCTTGGAGAAGGCCTTCTCTCTCCCAGCCATTCTGGACTCTTATGACTCACCAAACAAGGTTCCTGACCATCCCAGGCTCAACCTTTCCCTTCCTGACTGGTGCATAGACACCGTGAGGAGAAGCACAGGTGGACCATACCCAACTCCCAGCGGTACCCCAGAGGCATCTGGGTACACAGGAGACTGGGGACTACAGCTGTCATCCCATATTCTGTTGTTTCTCACCTGGACAAGCACAGATTGAGGACTCTCTCCCCATTGTGGATTGTGATCTGCCTCCCATGGGCACCCCAGTGGCAAGGCAGACACACAGCCCGGTGGCAAGTTTCTGTGCTGTGCATGCTTCCCTTTTAAAAAGGAATTTGAGTATAGGAACTTTGTCTTATTCTTTCTGCTTATTTTCCCTAGGATTGCATTTGCTGTATGGTCAGTACCAGCTAAAACTTAATAGTTCTCATTATGAAAACTAGAAATGTACGTGTGGTGATATATCCAGGATGGTAGAAGCCTGATGTGCTCAGCACGTGTGTGTGTGTGTGTGTGTGTGTGTGTGTGTGTGTGTGTGTGTGTGTAATATTCTTCCTTTTATTATTTTGAAATTTATATATAGGTGTAAAATGTATCTTGGTCATATCCATCCCTCACTCCCTCTAGGGCCCCAAACCTCACTCCTTGCCCAACAACATATTGCCTATATGTCTCCCAATTTTGTGTTTTTTATAGTCCACTAAGTCCAATTAGTCCTACCCCCTAGCTATGTGTGTGGTGGGGGTCATCTACTTAGACATAGGCAAACTACCAATATTCCTGTCAAGAGAAATGTGAGGGTCCCTCTTTCAGCAGCTTTCAACTGACATTAGCGCCTCAGGTAGATGCTGATTTTAAAAGTATATAGTATTTGAGGACTTCATACATGCATACAATGTCTTTTGACAAAATATACCCCCAACCCCTCCCCTTCAATCTCCCCTTTAAGTCCCACCACCACTTTTTCCTCTTGAGTTCCTGTGCTCTTTTAAAAACTCACCTTGTTCCCCTACTGCTGTAAAGCTACCTAATGGAGGATGAGTAGCCTTTCAAGACCTCAGCCCTGTGAAAGACCGATTCCTCCCCCCCAGTATCCATCAGTTTTCAATAGATCCTCGCTGGGTAGTACTTGATGAGCCCCTTCCCAATCAGTGCTGTGATTTTAGTTGGCCTGATCTTCTGCAGGTAGTCACAGCTGCTGTGAGCCCATGTGTGCAATGGTGCTGTCATGTTGAATTACCACTTCGATGTAGATATCTACTACCTCTGGCTCTTACAACCTGGCTATCCCTCCTCCAAGACAATCCTTGAACCATGAGGGAAGAGGTGTGGTAAAGATGTCCCACTTAGACTGAATATTCTACAATCTCTTATTTTCTGCACACTGACCAACTCTGGGTCTCTGCATTAATTTCCATGTACAGCAAAGAAAGCTTCTCTGAGGAGAGTGGACAGATACCCTAGTCTGCAGGTATAAACATAGGAACATAATGGTCAATGTATTACTATGCGCACTTAGCAGACTAATAATACTAGGTTCCTACCAGAACCAATGGACCTAGTAAGCCACAGTTTTGTTTTCCCAATAAAAGGTATTAGATGTGAACTCAGTCTTGTGGACTGGGCTTTAAATCCAATCAAAAAAATGGTTCATCACTCCCATGACATTAATGCCATTCTTCAACCAGTAGGCATACATTTCCAGGCAGGTCATCATCGTAGCTCACAGGATTCACAGCTGGGGAAGGCTGCTGATGACTTTTCTCTCCACGTAACATACATAGCACTTTCCAACACTATGAAAGCCAGTCTATAAGGATGAAGCTCTCAGCTCAGTATCAACCTGATTTCTTCATGCCCTATAACTCAAATATTTGATATCTTTAGCAACTGGATCTTAATATCAAGTTTGGGAGGGTAACCTAGAACAAAGCCCATATTTTGACATTGTGACATATTGATTTTTTTTTTTTTGCCTGCAAAGTTAATGTTCAAGAAAAATGCAATCCAAGAAAATGAAAAAGAGAAATCCCATGATGCTTTTAGTAAATTTATAATTTTGTGTTGGACCACATCCAGAACTACCCTGGGGTCCATGTTGGCTTAGTAATAACCTGTTATTATTTTAAGATTAGGTATAATGTTTAAGGCAGGAAGGAATTTTGAGAGAGACATTGTTTAGACGTGTGGCACATGTTAATAATAAAAGACAGAGTCCTTTTCTGGTGTATTATACAATTGAACTTGTCTACAGACCATGAATCTCTTAGTACAGCAGGCACCAGGCAGACCACTGTCACAGTCCTAACTATGGCACACCATTGTTGATAAGAAGCCCAAAATTCTTGATACATAGCTCTCATTCACCTCTATCGAAGCCTCAGATGATTAAGAGCTAAACTGAAACTACAGGAGTTCTCACAGCTAAGCCTTAGCAAACAGTGACTCACTCATCTAAACTCAAGACTCTGGTAAATGGCGAATGAAGCCAAATATCTATTTGCTGTAAACGGGCAGACATCGATATTATGAAGACGAGATGCAGCCCAACTGTTTGAGAGTCAGTGCTCCCTACTTACCACATTGCATTTAAAGAAGCAGCCCTGAGTCATTTTCTGTGGTGTGATTGCATTTATTTTATTGGTTTTTTTTTTTATTGGAAAAGTGATACAATGCTTGTTGTCACAAGGCAAACAATATAAAGGTATAACAACTTTAGCATTCTCTTCTCTGACTCTGTAGTCTAAATTCAGTTTCCTGAGGCAAACTGCATTCATTTGTAATTTGGAATGCATCCTATCTCTATTTCTCTAGGCTTTTAAAAATATAGGTAGAGAGATAGAAATAAAAATAACATGCATATACACATATAAATATATTTCATGCTTTCATTAAAAAAATCCTGGGTCATCCATTTACTTTCCCAATAGCTGCTTTTTCACAACGATATATCCTAATTCCCTCTGTATCATTGTATATGGCTATAATTCATTCTGTTAAGCTTATATATCTAGTCATTCAACATAACTTATTATGATGTTTATCTCTTTCTGGTCTGGGGCACTCAGATGAACAAAACCCACAAGTTTTTTGTGATGGAGTTCACACTCCATTATGGGAGATGGACCATGAACACGTACGCAGATAAAATAGCAGCATGCAACATGGTGGTGGATGCTGTGAAATGCTGAAAGCCACACGCTGCAGACAAAGGGAATTCAGGGGAAAGGGTTGCTGTGACTCATTAGTTGTTGAGGAAGATGTATAAGCTAGGAGATGATGGATGTGACGGAGGCAGATATGCATCTCTCTGGCGCAAGACCTTTCCAGGCTGGGAAGACAGAAAATACAAACTGTCTAAAATTATCCCAAGACAAATCTTACCAACAAAGACTTCTTAAATTATTGTCCAAAACGCACATGCATTTATAAAACAACACAGCTCAGATCCCTACTACAGCAACTTCTGTTCCTAGCAGCCCTGTACCAGGATGCCCTTTTCACAACAAATTGACCATTGCTTGATACAATCAATCTTTTTAATTTTGCTAACATTGATGTTTCCCTCTTTCTATGATTACTAGTAACATTAGAAGACTCTTTGTATGTTCCAGCCAATACTAAACTCTCATCTGGGAGCTTTAGAATATTTGTGCTAACATATTATTATTAACCCTGATTTTTCTGTCATAATAAAGCAGGTGGCACTGCCACTTACGTGGCAAAGTAATCGAGTGACCAAGTGATGTCTTAGTATCCTGAAATACTGGAGCAGGTGTGGGAGAAATGAGAGGATACGGTTTTGGAACAAGACCCTTGAGGATGAGTTGATTTGGAACAGGAACAGAGAAACTTGAAGTTGGATTGATGTTTTATATGAAAGTTTAAGTGGGAGGAGAGAGATGATTTTAAAAAAATAAAGGACAGCTCTGCTGGAAGTATGATGCTGAAGATCTCCTTTCATACAAGCTTTTGTGGACTATTTTAAATGCCAGATGCATATTCATGCAAGCACCGAGCATATATTCACCTACTAGTCCATAATCACCAAAGGAAGAATTTCTGGTTCCAATGAGTTCAGTTTGTGAACAGAATCAAACAGTGCCTGTGTCTTAATGTAATATATTTATTATTTGTCTAAAGAGGCCCACCATGGCAGATTTAAATGACAGGAGTTGGCTCAAGCTAAGATGAACCAAATCTGAAAACAACTGATATGCCCCATAGCACTGATACATACCCAGGCCACTCTGACAAAGGAGCATCTATCCCACCTATGGAAACAAATAAGGGTCTAACTAAATATAGTTTTCCATGTCATATTCAACCCCTCATCACAATTCATAATCCACACATATATTTTATAGAACTTGAGTAATCGCAATAAAACCCCACTCAATTTTAGTATATAATTTTCAGAAATAATCTATTCACTGAACATATTATTTTATACAGCTTTGCTTTAAAATAATTTAAAAGATAGCAGAACAAGGGGAATAAATCCTGAAACATGATGGAAATTTCACATTCTATATTGCTGAACAGCATCTAATAGACTTATAAATAAATCAATGAAATTTAAAAACCTTAAATTTAAGGTTTTTTTATTAAGAATAATTTTGTTTGTTTAATAATGGACACAATGCCAGTTTTTAGATGTCCATGGGAAAAAAAGTTACACTCTATAATATTAAATTAAAATATTTAAGTCCAAGGACCTCTGTTATTTTGTTTTCTTAAAATAATATGGGCTCTGTCAATTTAGAATATTTACTATCACCCTATGATGTGGAAGATCAATTATGAGCTATGTAATCATGCAAGTCTTGTAAAACAGATACTAGTATTTTTTGTTTAGGGTGCACATCATAATGCTGGGGAGGCAAAACTCTGGGAGTGCTTGATTGCATCTCCCTATGCTTCTGCCTTCGGGTGCTGGGCTTTATGGAAGTACCAAGAAACCACTCAGGGGGTGGGAAAATGCAGTCTAAAGGGGGGGGACAAAGTTGGGGTTTCCTGACTTTTGAGCACCCAGTCACTGCTGGGTGGTGTCTAACAGAGGAATCAAGAATGAAGGATCAGGGGTCCACAGCCTGCGACAAGGCCAGGATCACTGGGGACCCTTAGGCTGAGGATAGCATCTAGCCCTTGCCAGGGGAGATGGGAACTCTGGCTTAGTTTATCAGTGATTGTCCCTAGCTTGGCAGCGGTTGTCTGGAAGCAGAGAGGCCTTCTACCGGAGACTTAGGCTGTGGCTGTGTAGGCAAAGACCTTCTCTGTGCTTCCCATGGTGGTTCTCCATGAAAGAGACAGTCCATGTTTATCCATACTGCTTATTGACGGTTCATCATGGAAAATAAATGCACACCAACTTCTCAAGGTGGAATAGAGATTAAATAACCTTTGGTAGGGAGGTATATCCAGGAAGGGAAGCTTATTGGCTAATCCCTCTGGGCCTGTGGGTATCTGATTAATATGGAGAACTCTGTTTGGGGCTACACGAGTGACATGCGGAGTGTAGTCACATGTTCCAGGCCAGGAATCTGGCATGGAGCAGGGAGGTGTCTTTTGTTTCAGGTGGATACCTGGGTGCAGGAGTCTCAGACCAACTCTACCTTACGAGGTTTCCTGGCATGATCCACTGTCCCACATAGGGGTACAAAATTTGAGGTCTAGAAAAAGTAAGTACTTTTTCACAGGCTCCAGAACTGGGTGCATTTGAAGCCAGAGATTTTTAAAGCCACATAGTTCAACCATGACATTTTAACCACTAAAAATATTTTTTGTAGACATCAGGGCTGGATGAATGGATGATGCCTGTAGAGCATCCTTACCTGCAATGTTCAGATGGGTAGGAAAGTCAAAATTTCAGTTCACAGAAAGAAAAAAATTGGAGGGTGAAATCTCCAAATGAAATCTTGCCTTTTAAACAACGGCATTCATTCCTTTAGCAAATTCTCTATAGTCATTATAATGTTCCTAGTTTTATCATTTCTAAGAACTAGATCATTACAAAAAAGGTCATTATGGTTCAAGAAATCAAGCTTAACACAAAGGACTATCACATTTAGGGCTAGAAATAAGACACCAGCAGTACTTAGTTGTAGTCTGCCCAAGTTTCTCGCTGGCAAGAATGCACGTGGACACACAGGATCCTTCTGCAGCAATCGTTTATTACATCTTCAAGAGGGCGACCCCAAGCCCCGAAAAGGCATTGCTAAAATACACCCTGGAGCGGCATGTTCATTTCTGATTGGCTGTTTGCTCATTACCTCATGAGACGCCCCGGGATAGGCTGTGACTTGGCGCTCTCTGGTCCTTAGCACATGCGCGATTCACCTGTAAACTTGGGAGAGCACCGGATGTCAGCGCCATCTGCTGGCTATCACCGCTCACCGCAGCTCTCTACATCTTTCCCTTTTTGTTTTAAATGATAGTCACTGGCCAATGCCCCGTGTCTTAGGCTAGCCGATGTGTTGTCCATTACCAGCACCAAGAGATCAGTGGGATCCTTTGGATCACTACTCATTGGTGTGCTCTTAGTTTATGGCATCAGCCTAATCCCGTCGTAGGGGCCAAAGGCAGCGGGCCTCGAGGACATATGGCAGTTTGACTCACTCTCCTGTGTGCAATGGGATAAGACCCCACGGGGTGCAAGAGCTAAGTCTCGCTGACCATTAGCTTTTATTTATTTTGTTTTTAGCATGCTGAGCCAAATATCGGGAGAGGCTCCTTGCTCTAGTGCAGCAAATGCTTGGGCAATTACCACCTTGTCACGTTTCTGTTAGGCTCTGAGCTTGCAAACCACTCAGAGAAGAAACACTAAGCCAGCACACAAGGCAACACTAAACAGGCCAATTCCCACCCATCCCTTAAGGAAAGAAAAGGCTGAAAAAATCTAGGAGGTAAATTTAGTAAATCCTTGAGCCAGGGACAGATCTAATATTCTGGAGAGCCATGATGAGGACAGGAATCTGCCGTGATATTCTCTGGGGAGCCATCTTCTGTGATGAGGATTTCAATCACTCCAGCGGCCAGAACGGATTGTTTTCTTCCTGTGGGAAAACACAAAGAGCTCCCCTGGATCTTATCAAGATAGGATCCGGGCCCTTCCATTGGTCAGTCAAGACATCCTTCCACTTGACCATTTCTTTTGGCCTATCAGGCTCTAAGCAATGGCGACCAGCAGCCGAATGGCCCTGACTATACAGATTTAAAAAATTAAGAGTAAAGAGTGCTATCACTAAGGGTAGAGCCTCCTCGACTCCCCCTTTTTGTTTTATTAGATAAGATTTCAGTGTTCGGTGAGCCCATTCTATGATGCCTTGTCCTTGAGGATTGTATGGAAATCACACACAAGCAGCCTACTTGTACTAGCTGTCAAAGGGTATTTATTTGTTCTACTCAGCTGCATCATGACAGCTGCTTTCTGCATTGGTTAGCGGGCCTCCAAGCTCTCTACACACCTTCATCCAAGCCTCTAGTTTTGGAGTAATAGTGGCTCGGCATTCCTTAGTGCACTGTTCATACACTAGTTGTTTGATCAGCGACATGGCTGCATCTGGATCACCAAAGATTCTCTCTGTAGCTTTTACTAATCTAGCCACAAAGTCAGAAAGCAGCTTTATGGTGCCCTGTAAAATTTTTGTAAGATTCTTGCTTATCTCCCCTTTATTACCAATCTGATTCACCTGCTCAAAGACTAGCAATGGGTAACCAGTCTGTTGATTAATCTGAAAGTCTGTTTGCTAATCAACAGCAAAGCAACTTTGCCCCAAAGGCATATCCCTATCCCAGGCTTGATTCCCAGCTGCATGATTAGCGTCTGCCTGTTTATTAGCAAATTAAAGTGAAAGAGGCTGTGATCCGTTCTATCAAATGCTCCTCCCCTATCTGTTTCAATGCTGCCTGTGAGTTCACCGCGGGCCGGGAAGCCTCGAGGTTCTGCTCTAATGCTGCCTGGGAGTTCGCCTTCTGCCCCATTCCCAGCAACCTCTGGTGGCGGTGCTCAGCCAGGCTGGGTACAGTAGCCCGGCAAACGGTAGCACGGTGAGGCGCCGCAGAAGC
>JADRCD010224794.1:12121-28421 GCA_019843815.1 Montemys delectorum | reverse complement strand
TAGACAAGAACAGCCTTTACATCAATGGTGAGCAGTGGCCATGTGTGCTTTGTGCAGAGCATATACTCTCCCCTCCCGGACTCTAAATCCTCACCCTACTGCATTCTCACTTTTTTAAATATCTCTTCAGGTTATACACATCAGATCCTGTCTATCCCATCTACAAGTGAGTATCTGAAGGTCATTAAATCTCTCCTATGCTATAAGTCTCAGCCCTATGAAATAAAAAGAAACAAGGATCCCCCCATCTGTATGTCTTTCCTTAAGCTCTTCTCCTTCTAGGGATAAACAGAAACATATGCCCTAAAAATCCCTCAGTCTGGCTTGAGACACAGTTCAATAATATGCTTTCAGTGAGTATGGATTTCATCCCTAGTAGTTGTGTGTAAAAAGCTGGGCTACATGGTACACATTTTTAGTGCTAATTCTAGAAGGAGTAGACATGATGATACTTAGGGATTCCCTGTCATTGACCCTAACCTAATTGTGGATGCTCAGGTCCTATGACCTTGGATGGACAATAAGCGGGTATACTAGGAACTAAGAAAGCTGACCAATGATATCACCCAGCTGGGCCATTATACTTTGGACTTAAAACCCAAAGTGGACAGTGCTTGAAGAAGAACAATACCTGAGGGGCTGGAGAGGTAAATCAGCAATTAAGAAAGAGCACTATCTATTCTTCTAGAGGAGCTAGGTTCAATTCTAGGTGCCTGGATGATGGCTCCCAACCATCTGTAATACAGCCCCAGGGTTTCAGATGCCCTTTTCTGGCCTTCCTGAGCACCAGGCATGTACATAGTACATAGACATGCATGTGGGCAAAACACTCATAAAACATAGGTGAAATAAAATAAAATAAAATAATCTATCAAAAGAATGAAGCTAGATGTTTTCTTCTTGCATTCATATGCTATACAATGCATGTGCCTGGTTGCACATTAAAATGAATGTTTTAGACATGCATTTTCCCTCCAGTATTACATAATGAAATGATGTTCACTCTAAATGCCTGGCAAACTTTTAGTCCTTACCTTCTATGTTGACCACCATTTCTCAAAGGATGACAAGTCATGGCTCCAGTCCAACAGTTAGGAATGTTTTCCTTAAAGGGATAAGTAATCTCCACTGGTGAAATTAGCTAATTCAAGAAAAATTAAAGTGTATAAAGCAGGTTTATTGGAAAGCTGTTCTTGGGTGTGTTTACTGATCCCAAGGAACCAGGTCAGGGAATTCACCACATGGAGGGAGCCAGAAGGAACAGATAAATGAAAAAGCTTGAACAAGGAGAGAGAGAGAGAGAGGGAGAGAGAGAGAGAGAGAGAGAGAGAAGAGAGAGAAGAGAGAGAGAAAGAGAGGAGACAGAGATTGCAAAATGTCTGGATTATATAGAGTAGAACTTCTGGGGGAGGAGAAACTGTCACCCTGGGATATAAAGTTCAGGGTAGAAGCCAGGGTATGCCAATCATGCTCTGTGACAAGTGGGGACTGAGAGATGCTGAAGAACCTGGAGGGCAGATCCACTTTGGTAAGTTAAATATGCACATGTGGAAAAGTTACATCCCCTTGTCAAGGGTTTGATTCCCAACATGAAGATGCTTTTGTAATTTTAGGAAGCAAAAGGAAGAGATAGAACAGGAGTCACATCCCAAAACAGCTCAAGCTTTACTCTTGATGGATCTCACAAGGTCTTCTTATTTTAATGAGTATTCTTAGAAATAAGACCCAAAATCCCAAGCCATTTTCTATACCTCATTATGAAACCTATAGGTTGTCCATGATTTTAAATCCTTTCCTAGCTTATTAAATAGGTCAGACCTGCAAGGATGCTAGGTAAGAACTGAAAGACATAGCAGCCAGTGTGTCAAAAACAAATTCAGGGATGGGGTGGTAGCTCAATAAAGCACTTGCCTTGCAAGGATGCAAATATGAATTTGATTCCTAAGATGCATGTAAAATTGCCTGGTATGGTAGATAGCACTTATAATTCCAGTGCCTTGAAGCAGAGATACACAGATCCATGGACCTCACTGGAGAGCTAGTGTAGCAGAAGTGATGGGTTCTAGGCCAATGATAACCTCTATGCCAAAGGAAGTAAATGGTGTTCATGAGGTAATACCCAAGGTCTTTCCTCTGGCCTTCACACACAAGTACATATATTTGATCATGCACTGACATGTATGCACATATTCACATGAAAATAAGATTGAAGATATCTTCACAAAAGTGCTATATGATTCTTCTCATAACAGAGAGATATTAGTAAAATTCATAAAAACAGAAAGTGCCAATAGTGGTTCCTACAGGTTAGGAAAGGACAAATAAGAGCTGTTTGATTATTTTGAGTTTTAGTTTTGTAAGATGTAAAAGTTCAGAAGCCTAGTTAGACAGAAGCTAAGTGCAATTATCCCTTTGACTATAGCCATTCCAGGATACAGAGTATATTACACTTCACACCTCTCCTTTTCTGTTACAGCTACAAGCCCCTCTCTGGTACCCTTCACACTCAATTTCACTATAACCAACCTGTACCATACAGAGAACATGGGATCTCAAGGATCTGAAATATTCAACAGTACAGAGAGGATCTTGAATGGCCTAGTAAGAACTCTCTCTCTCTGTCTCATCCTGTGTCATCTCAGTCTGGTGTCCCCTGGCCCTTAGCTCATAATTTCTTTTATCAACAGCTCAAGCCCATATTCAAGCATAGCAGTGTTGGACATCTTTTTTATGGCTGCAGATTGATCTCGCTGAGGTAAGAAGACTAGAATAGATACACAGAGCATTTAGAACATGAACAGGAGCTAACTTCTAATATCTTGCTCCTAGAATTCTAGAGGAAAGTGACCACCAACTCCTCTCTGCACCTTTTCCTTTCAGAAAGGGAAATGTAGAGTCCTCCACACACCTATTTTTTTTTTTTTACAGAAAACAATGATGTGTGGTTGTATTGAGTTCTTCCTTTTAACTTTTGTTATAATTTCATTTCTGTTCCTGTGATAAAATACTCTAACAAAAAAGCAATGAACATAAGAAAATATTTTTTGGCTTATAATTCTATACTATAGTATAACATGTGAAGAAGTAACATTTAAAGGGCATCAGAGAAATAGTTATATCATATCCACAGTCGAGTAGAAGATAATTAATACATCCATCTGTCTGCTGCCTACCAGCTAGTTGTCTTCATTTTTACAAACTCAGAATGGAGGTCATCCACAGATGTCTCTGTCTTCCTACCTTAATTAACAATCAAGACCATTTCTCACAGAATTGCTAACAAACTGATCAGAAAGTTCCTCATTAAGAATTTCCTAGGCAACTCTAGCTTGTGTCAGGTTAACATTTAAAACTAACCATCACAGGTCTGAAAATGTTGACTATTTCACACATGCAAGTAAGCCAGAGAGATGAGAAATACATCTGGCATCAATTAATGATTGAATAAATGTTAACCCAGTTGAAATTTTTTTTTACCTTATTTTCGGATTGATTTTTATTCCCACCCCACATTGTTACAATTCTGCTGTTAGAGCATATGAAGTCATATTTTAGATGTTTATATTAAAGATAGCACAGATACTGATATGCATAGAGACTATATCTTTTTTTTCAAGAACATTGGCTCTGTTATGCATTGTTATGCATTGAAGCCATTAATTTTTCATCACAAACCCCAATTCTCTTCTCTGTCAATCAATCCCCAAGCTTGGAATTCCCATTTCACAATCTCTGTCCATTTTCCTTGCTAGGCCTGAGAAAGATGGAACAGCCACTGGAGTGGATGCTGTTTGCACTCTCCATTCTGAACCTTTGGGCCTTCAGCTGGACAGAGAGAAGATGTACTGGGAACTGAGCCATAACACTCAGGGTGTCACCAAGCTAGGATCCTTCACTTTAGAAAAGGACAGTCTGTACATCAATGGTGAGCATCCCCTAACGAATTATAAACTGAAGATGAGAATGTCATTCTAAGACAAGGTGGGCCTTCTGGTTTATCACAAGACCCTTCCTATATATCATCTTAAACATGAGCAAGGTAAGGGCACATATAATATTTGGAACCTTCAACTCCTCATTTATCTATGTCACTACACTACAAGGTATTATTTGAACATGTGTCTTACCTACAAAAGCCTTGCTCAGGTCACATCAAAGATCATCTCTGGTTGAAGCAGATGGTGGTTAAACATTGGCTCAAATCTGGGTGTGTTTGTATTTGTGTTTGTTGTTTGGTTTTACTTTGAGGTATATCCTGCTATGTGGCCTAGGACTCAGTCTGTCCTCAAACTGATGATTCCAGCTCCCTTGTGTACTGTATTTGCAATCTCATACAAATATACAAACCTATACAAATATATCTCACATCTGTGGAGGTAAACCACTTCTACCTTGCTTGCTATATCTCTGACCTTGTTCTCTGAGACTTAGTTCTAGCGGATGCTTTCATCTGAAATGTTATGCTGAGCAAGGAGTGGTGGCTCATGCCCTCATTCCTGAGTTTGCCTGGTGTGTGCGGGACTTGTGGTTATATCTATAGTACAATAAGGAATAAAAAGCAAAGGGAAATAATGGAGTAGGAAATAGAAGGAGGAGAAGAAGGAGAAGGAGCAGTAAAAAGCATTTACCAGGTATTATGACTACTCCTTGCAGCCATGGTACTTCAAAGATGGCTTTGAAGATTTTTTGCAACTTTGTGTTCAGACTGAGTTACAGAGAGAAGTTAAGGCTTGCTGGGCTACAGAATAAGATTCTATCACAAAGAAATCAAAGATTTGATCTCAAACAAAAGTTGGATCCTGTATCATCCTTCCCCTGCATGACGTCAAATACTCCAGAGGTTTGAGAACAAACTGTTACGAATATATGTGGCAGAAATTTGGAGTGTATCTGGTGTTCCAAGTAAATTTTAAGTTCACAAGAACAGAGATGGTTATCTTGATGATGCTAAATGATTTCCTGTATAGGCTTGAAGTCTCACCTGGAGATGTGGCTGATGGGCCTAAGCTATATTATATTATAAACATCTTGATTCTCTCCTGTTCTCAATGCAGGTTTTACACATTCAAGAACCTCTGCTTCCACTCTCAACAGTGAGTACTTAAGTGGCTGATGTTAGTGTTCACCACACCCTATGGAAACAGCAGTTGATCTATGTCCTATGAATCCAAGTTCATGGAGAAGAAAAACTAAATTAAAAGCTAGACTCACATTCCCTGCCCCCCCCCCGCCCAAATTATATGGCCCAATTTGGAGAGCAAAGATGCTCTCTTGTGACATTCATGCTCTACCTCAAATAGAATTTTTCACTCCAATCCATTTCTCCTCAGCTCCAGTGACTTCCTCTCTGTTTTTCACTGAGACTTCCACGGTAAAACCTATCCTCTCTACATGTAGGAGCCTTCTTTCTCCAACTCCTTCTAGGAAGCCAACACCCTCAGTCTCAAAGACAGGACTTTGGAGATAATTGAGAGAACCCAAAGTGTTCATGGGTGCTTACTGTTGTTTGATTTTGTCAAGAGCCATAGATTGGTTACCCTCAAATCTCCATCCATATAAATCTTGGACAATGTATTTGTTCTGAGTGTCTCCTTTTCCTCAAATATCACATGATATATTTGTTTAAAACTTCATACTAAGATTCAAATGGTCACTCAATTCCACTATTTGCAGTTCAGTAGTAAATGCTTAAGAAGCATGGCCAAATCCCTGGTTTGGATTAAATTTAATTTGTGTGTGTGTGTGTGTGTGTGTGTGTGTGTGTGTGTCTATTTGTCTACTATGCATGCCTGGGTGGCCACAGAGTCCAGAAGAAAGTGTCTAAGCCCCTATTGTTGGAGTTGTAGGCATTTGTGAGCCACTGGATGTGGTACTAGGAATTAAACCTGTATCCTCTGGCAGAGATAAGGGTTCCAAACAGTGGCATGCTGAGAGAAAGGAACAAGAATGGATAAAGATTATAAGTAAAACAAAAGCAATACTAGGACCAGAAGATCTTGAATAAGCTGATAACATGACAAGCAAATTTATTAAGAAATGCAAGATCATATATATGCTTCCATGTTGGGCGCAACCATCCTCTGCTAACACTTGTTGGGTGCCAGACGCAGGAGACTGCTGCGGGACCGCAGGGAACCACCTCAAGATGGGCCTTGTGAGACCACCAGACCCTGCTCGAGGGGGCTGGGGTGGGAAAGCGCAGTCTCGGGTCCCTGTGGAACTGCCAGATTTGGCACTGCAGACCGCTGGGGTACTGGGGAAGAGCCAGTTCTGGAGTCCCTGGGCCACATGGAGGCCAGGGATGACAATTTCTCTTTCTCAGATATCCCAAACGCTGCTGTATGTCATGGAAGAGCTAAGAACAAGCCCCCTAATAGACTCTGGCACGGAGTTAAGGGAAAAGGGTAGAGGGTGAGCTCTGGCAAGTTACTGTGAGGAGACAGTTTGGCTATCTCAGGCAGCTAGCTTGGCAAGCTATTTGGTTTGGTTGGCAGCCATGGCTGGCGCACAAGGAGTCCTCCTGGCGAGAGGTTAGACTCAGCTCGTTAGAGGGAAACCTGCTTCATTGCTCCAGGTAACTGTGGGGGTGGAGTCCAGCCAGAAAACCAGGAGCTTGAGGCATTACCCTAGATGACTGATGGCCACAGGATTATGGAATCGAGGGCTCATGGTATCTGGAGCCTAATGTCTGGGACCATAGCTCACGGTTCCATCCCTTGTAGAATTTTCTACCGGGTCTCTGGAATAAGCCTCGCTCAACCAGAACACAGACTACATTTCATGGTCCAACACTTCCAGGAGATGGGGAGGATATCCAAGAAGAGAGCTAAGTTAAGCAATGTTGGGAAAGAGATCACAGGACACCTCAGATATAGTTGCCTTAGGTGATAATCACAGCCCAGGAAGATGAGTCAGATTTCCCCAGGAATCACAAGCTTAATTCCTCCTTATTCTTCAGGACCCTTATTCCTACTGATTCAGGTAATTAGAAAGGTAAGGAGAGAGAAACTCTTCCCTGTACCCACAGGCACCACCCTAATGTCACCTATTTTAACTGAGCACTTACATGAATAGTCATTTTTTTTTCCTCTATCTGTCCCGCTGGCTGTTCAGCATACCCCAGAGCCTGTATTCCAGGGTCAGATTGTGCATGCTAAGTTTGTTCTTGGACAAGGACTATAAGGGTCCAAGATTTGTGATGGAAGACCCCAGACTCAGATAGTACACAAAGACAAAAAGCATTTATTCTGCAGAAACAACTAGCATGAAGGGTTCAACCTTTTTTTGAAATGGCAGGCAGAGACAAAGGTATGAAGGCCTTCTTACAACAATATGAACTAACTAGTACCCTCAGAGCTCCCAGGGACCCAACCACCAACCAAGGAGTACACATGGTGGGACTGATTGTTCTGGCAGCACGTGTATAGTAGAGGATTACAAAGTCGATCATCAGTGAGAGAAGAGGCCCTTGGTGAAGGTTCTGTGCCCCAGTGTAGGGGAATGCCAGGGCCAATAAGTGGGAGAGGGTGGGGTGGCAGGCAGGGAGATGGGGGATGCAACAGGGGTTTGTTGGTGGTGGTATATTTGTTTTGGTTTGGTTTGGTTTTTTTGAGGGTACTAGTTAGTTCATATTGTTGTTCGTCCTAAGAGGCTGCAAACCCTTCAGCTCCATAGAATCTTTCTCTAATTCCTTCATTGGTGACCATGTACTCAGTTCAATGGATGGCTGTGAGCCTCTACATCTGTATTAGTCAGGTACTGTCAGAGCCTCTCAGGAGACAGCTATATCAGGCTGGCTTGTCCTTAATTCAGTCTCTGCTCCATAGTCTCTGCAACTCCTTCCATGGGTCTTTGATTCCCCCTTTTCAGAAGGAATGAAATATCCACATTTTGGTTTTCCTTCTTCTTGAGTTTCTTGTGGTTTGTTGGTTGTATTCTGAACTTCTGGGCTAATAACCACATATCAGAGAGTGCATACTATGTGTTCTTTTGTGATTGGGTTACTTCACTCAGGATGATATTCTCCAGATCCATCCATTTCCCTAAGAATTTCATAAATTCATTGTTTTTAATAGCTGAGTAGTACTCCATTATGTAGATGTACCACAATTTCTGTATCCATTCCTCTGTTGAGGGACATCTGGGTTGTTTCCACTTTCTGGCTATTATAAATACGGCTGCTATGAACATGGTGGAGCATGTATCCTTATTACATGTTGGAGCATCTTTTGGGTATATGCCCAGGAGTGGTATAGCTGGGTCCTCTGGTAGAACTATGTCCAATTTCCAGAGGAACCACCAAACTGATTTCCAGAGTGTTTTGTAACAGTTTGCAATCCAACCAGCAATAAAGGAGTGTTCCTCTTTCTCCACAACCTCTCCAGCATCTGCTGTCACCTGAGTTATTTATTCTAGTCAATCTGACTGGTGTGAGGTGGAATCTCAGAGTTGTTTTGATTTGCATTTCCCTGATGACTAAGGATGTTCAACATTTCTTTAGGTGCTTCTCAGCCATTCGGTATTCATCAGTTGAAAATTCTTTGTTTAGCTTTGTACCTCATTTTTAATAGGGTTATTTGGTTCTCTGGAGTATAACTTCTTGAGTTCTTTGTATATGTTGGATATTAGCCCTCTATCAGATATAAGGTTGGTAAAGATCTTTTCCCAATTTGTTGGTTGCCATTTTGCCCTATTGACAGTATCTTTTGCCTTACAGAAGCTTTGCAACTTTATGAGGTCCCATTTGTCAATTCTTGATCTTAGAGCATAAGCTATTGGTGTTCTGTTCAGGAAAATTTCCCCCGTTCCTATGTGCTCAAGGCTCTTCCCTACTTTCTTTTCTATTAGTTTCAGTGTCTCTGGTTTGATGTGGAGGTCCCTGATCCACTTGGACTTGAGCTTTGTACAAGAAGATAAGAATGGATCAATTGGCATTCTTCTACATGCTAACTGCCAGTTGAGCCAGCACCATTTGTTGAAAATGCTGTCTTTTTTCCACTGTATGGTTTTAGCTCCTTTGTCAAAGATCAAGTGACCATAGGTGTGTGGGTCCAATTCTGGGTCTTCAGTTCTGTTCCATTGATCTACCTGCCTGTCGCTGTACCAACACCATGCTGTTTTTTATCACAATTGCTCTGTAGTACAGCCTAAGGTCTGAGATGGTGATTCCATCAGAGGTTCCTTTATTGTTGAGAATAGTTTTGACTATCCTGGGTTTTTTGTTGTTCCAGATGAATTTGCAAATTGCACTTTCTAAGTCTGTGAAAAATTGAGTTGGAATTTTGATGAGAATTGCATTGAATCTGTAGATTGCTTTCGACAAGATGGCCTGTTTTACTATATTAATCCTGCCAATCCACGAGCATGGGAGATCTTTCTATCTTCTGAGATCTTCTTCAATTTCCTTCTTCAGACTTGAAGTTCTTGTCAAACAGATCTTTTAGTTGCTTAGTTAGAGTTACACCAAGGTATTTTATATTATTTGTAACTGTTGTGAAGGGAGTTGTTTCCCTAATTTCTTTCTCAGCCTATTTATCCTTTGTGTAGAGGAAGGCTTCTGATTTGCTTGAGTTAATTTTATATCCAGCTACTTTGCTGAAGTTGTTTATCAGGTCTAGGAGCTCTCTGGTGGAATTTTTGGGGTCACTTAAGTATACTATCATATCATCAGCAAACAGTGATAATTTGACCTCTTCCTTTCCAATTTGTATCCCTTTGATCTTCTTTTGTTGTCTAATTGCTCTGTCTAGGACTTCAAGTACAATATTGAATAGGTAGGGAGAGAGTGGGCAGCCTTGCCTAGTCCCTGATTTTAGTGGGATTGCTTCAAGTTTCTCTCCATTTAGTTTGATGCTGGCTACTGGTTTTCTGTATATTGCTTTTACTATGTTTAAGTATGGGCCTTGAATTCTTGATCTTACCAAGACTTTTATCATGAAGGGGTATTGGATTTTGTCAAATTCTTTCTCAGCATCTAACAAGATGATCATATGGTTTTTTTCTTTGAGATTGTTTATATAGTGAATTACGTTGATGGATTTCCATATATTGAACGATCCCTGCATCCCTGGGATGAAGCCTACTTGATCATGGTGGATGATCATTTTGATGTGTTCTTTAATTCAGTTTGGAAGAATTTTATTGAGTATTTTTGCATTGATATTCATAAGGGAAATTGGTTTAAAGTTTTCTTTCTTCGTTAGGTCTTTGTGTGGTTTAGGTATAAGAGTAATTGTGGAGCATGTGTCCTTATTTTTGTTTTTGTTTGTTTGTTTGTTTTTTGGAGGGGAACCTGGGAAAGGGAAAATTTATATGTAAATAAAGAAAATATCTAATTAAAAAAAAGAAAATGATATTTAAAAAAAAAAAAGAGTAATTGTGGCTTCTCAGACCTGGCTTTTTTGTAGATGGGGCCTGGGATTAAGTCCTGGACTTCATTCTTGACTTTAGTACCTAAGCCTGTCCCTAGTCCTCTCTCTGACTTTAAAAATATTTCATAAGTTAATTATATCATGGGTGTTAAAATCAGAGGATCACTTATCACAAGTGGGACTTCTCTATGGGGATCAGTACACCATGGTAAAGAGACTAATCACATCAGACACTGTGTTGAGAAAATCCCAAACTGCATCTTTATTTTCTGGGTTTTGATATAATGCAATTTGTTTGTCTAAAACCCAGAAAATAAAGATGCAGTTTGGGATTTTCTCAACACAGTGTCTGATGTGATTAGTCTCTTTACCATGGTGTACTGATCCCCATAGAGAAGTCCCACTTGTGCTTGATATATAACAAGTGATATTGGATCTACTCTCTTCCCTGGGAAGGCTATCATCTGGGAGGAAGACTCTGTAGTGCTAAAAGAAAATCAGATTCCCAGAAGATACAGCAGCTCAGTGTGTCTTTCTCCCACCCCCACTGTCATGGCAGGCTCTCCTCTGGTGTCTTTCACCATCAACTTCACCATTACCAACCTCAAATATGAGGAGGGGATGAATCACCCTGGATCCTGGAAGTTCAATGCCACTGAGAGAATCCTACAAAGACTGGTAAGAGTTCTTTCTGGTAGATGCATATTTTACACAGAAGTAAGCCACAACAAGCAACTTAGGCCACACCCTGCAAGAAGGCCACACCACTCTCCACCCTGTTCCATAGAATCCAGCTTTGCTCACCATCACTAGCTTCACACATCTCAAAAAAAAGTCTGTATCCCTCAATTCTTATATTGACAGCCTTCTTCCTATTCCCCATAGCTTTGGCCTTTGTTCAATAAGACCAGTATCAGCCTCCTGTATTCTAACTGCAGACTGGCATTACTCAGGTAAGTCCTAACAAAAACAACCCAGAGGTCCTCAGTGTGTCCCAGATCCAAAGGGTTCTTGTCTTTCTTTTCTCTTGTATGTTCATTAGCCTTATGTACATCCAGAAGGGCTTGTAGGAGAATTTTCTGCCAGTTAATTTAAATATTAATACAACAAGAAGCCTGTGACTGGACAGGGAAAGGGAAAGTGGAGCTAAGAGTTTCAGAGACAGGGAGAGGAAGAGAGGAGAGAGAGGAGGAGGAGGAGAAAAGATGGATGGAGAAGATAATGAAACTTATCCACATGGCTTTATATAGCCACAGGTAGCTAGGAATATCATAAAATGATAGAATAATTTGGATAACTTGTCTAATCTAGGTGGTCAGCTTGTATCATTATCACTTGGCTTTGAAATTATTGTATGAGTGTCTTGCAAAATGAGAATTTATTAATATATAAAACTGACTGATTATAAGCTTCAAGAGTTTTGATTTACTGGAATGAGAGAATTTGTGACAGCTAGCCACAGGGTGTGGACGGCTAGGAAGGTACAAGCAGCTCTGAAGTAGGCAAACTGGACCTGGGAGGACCACCTTCTGGGCTAGCCATGGAGGCAACAAGACCACTGGGGCAGAGATTGCCCACGACAAGGGCTGGATTCAGCACCCAAGTTGTCCCTAGTCATACAACCTCCACTTCAGTCATCCCCACAGCCTGCAGATGCCACAGCTGGTTGGTAAATTTTCCTGGTCATTCATTCTGAATTTCCACCTTCATTCCCTCATTGTGGAATGAAAGGGAATTTCCTGGGAGTTTTCAATTCTCGCATTAGAATTTCTTTTGTAATATTGATCTAGTATCATTTTTAACACTGTGGTAAATACTCTGACCAAGAAACTTAGGGAAAAAAATGGTTTATTTTAGCTTTACATCTCAGGGAAATCAGAGCCGCTAATTATTGGGACTTCACATGACACCCACAGGCAAAAATAGAGAAACATAAAATTAGAAATGTTCTCTCACTTGTATTCTGATTGACTTTTCTATTCATATACACTGCAGGAACCATGGAATAGGATCTGTCACTAAACCACGTAAGTTAGGGAGTCCCACATTAATTACCTTCAAGATCATTCCTAACAAGCATGACCCCAGGATAGCACAGTACAGATAAACCCTCACTGAAACTTTATTTACAGGCGATTCAAGTCAACAGTTAAAGCTAACAAGCACAGACATTACTGCCTCTGGTCTTTGCTTTAATTCCCAAGTCCACATCTGTCTTTAACATGAACACTCTGTTCCTCACACCATGAGAACATAGATTAATGTCTTGCATTCAATAAAAATGTCTTATTCCATGCCTGCTGAGGTTCACAGACTGCTGGAAGTCAGTACACTCAGAGAATATAAGCCTTATGTATCACCACTACACCAGTCATTTCATCTCCTCTGGCTCCTTCCTCTCCTGCACTTTACCTTAAGATACTTCCTAGGCAATCTCTTCATCATCATTCTTCTCATCTGTCCTTCTCAGGCCTGAGAAAAATGGAGCAGCCACAGGAGTAGATGCCATCTGCACTCATCATGCAGACCCAACTGGACCTGGGCTGGACAATGAACGGGTATTCTGGGAGCTGAGCAACCTAACCAACAATGTCACTCAGCTGGGCCCTTACACCTTAGACAAGAACAGCCTTTACATCAATGGTGAGCAGTGGCCATGTGTGCTTTGTGCAGAGCATATACTCTCTTGTCCCAGCCCCTACTTCCTCACTCTACTCCATTCTCACTCTTTTATTTTCTCTTCAGGTTATACACACCAGATCCAGCCCATCACATCTCCAAGTGAGTATTCTGAGACTCATTAAGTCTCTCCTATGTTGTAAGTCCCCATCCATGAAATAAAAGAAACAAAAGCTCCTATCAGTGTTTCTTTCCTAAAGCCTCTCTCCTCATAGAGATGAACAAAATTGTATTTCCTAAATAGCTGCCAGTCTGATTGTGGATGCAGGCAAGTGCTGGCTGACAGAAGCCTGATATAGCTGTCTCCTGAGAGGCTCTGACAGTACCCAACTAATACAGAAGTAGAAGCTCACAGCCATCCATTGGACTGAGTACAGGGTCCCCAATGAAGGAGCTAGAGAAAGGACCCAAGGAGCTGAAGTGCTTGCAGCCCCTTAGGATGAACAACAATATGATCTACCTAGTACCCTCAAAGCTCCCAGGGACTAAACCACCAGCCAAAGAGTACACATGGTGGGGCTAATGGCTCCAGCAGCATATGTATAGCAGAGGATGGCCAAGTCAGTCATCAATGGGAGAAGAGGCCCTTGGCTCTGTGAAGGTTCTATGCCCCAGTGTAGGAGGATGCCAGGCCAGTAAGCAGGAGAGGGTGGGGTGGTGAGCATGGGGATAGGGGAGGGGAAAGGGGTTTGTTTTTGTTTTTGTTTTTGTTTTGTTTTGTTTTGTTTTGTTTTTTGGAGGGGAACCTGGGAAAGGATATATTGTATGACATGTAAATAAAGAAAACTTCTAATAACAAAAAAGAGCTCCCAGTCTTGTTGAAAGCACAGCTCAGGAAAATGCTTGCAGTGGGTATGGAGTTTGATCCCTCCAGCTGCGTAAAAAGCTGGGCATTGTGGCCCACATTTGTAATGCTAGCTCTAGAAGGAATAGACAAGGAGATCCTTGTGGTTTCCTGCTCAGCCAGTCTACTTGAATTGTGGTTTCACTGGTCCTATGACCTTGGCAGGACAATGAGTAGGTGTCCTGGGAACTGAGCAAGGTATCCAATGATATCACCCAATTGGAACCATATACCTTGGGCTTAAAACATAAAGTGGACAATGTTTGAGGAAGAACAATACCTGAGGGGCTGGAGAGATTCATCAGCAGTTAAAATCACTAGCTGTTCCCCTAGAGCACCTCAGTTCTACTCCATGTGCTTACAATCATGGGTAATTATAGCTCCAAGGGAACCGTTGCCATTTTCTGGCCTTCCTGAGCATCAGGCATGCACATGGTACAAACACATCCATGTGCACAAAAACACACATAAAATACAATAAAATAATTTATAAAAAGAATGACACCAGATGTTGTCTTTTAGCCTCCATATACAATGCAATACATGTGCACACTTGCACATTAAATTGAAAGTTTCACACATGTGGAATCCCCTCTGATAGCTTCAAAATGAAAGTATTTTTCACTCTAAACAACTAGTAGACTTTTAATCCATGGGTTCCATGATTATCATCATTTCTGGCAGGATGACAACTCATGTCTCCGGATGGGAATTTTTTCTCTAAAGATCCTCTTACAATTTCAGTAGGCCATAGGAAGGATAGAGCAAGTGGCACCTTCCTAAACAGCCAAGGTTAGCTCTTGGTGACAAACTCCCAGAGGATTTCTTAGACATCAGACTCAATATCTCAAGCCATTTTCTGAAACTCATTATGAATCAGGTAGGTTGTCTGTAGCTTTAAATCCTTTCCTAATCCTTTAAAGCATCCAAACCAGCAGGGGTCATAGGTGAGAACTGAAGGGTATAGTAGCCAGTGTGTCAAAAACAAATTCAGGGACAGAAGTGGAAGTTCAGTGAAAAACTTGTTTTGTAAGCAGAGGACATGAATTTGATTCCTTAAACTCATGTAAAATTGCCAGGTATGGTAGATAATACATCTAATTCCAGGACCTGGAGTTAGAGATACAAAGATGCATGGAACACCCTGGACAGCTAGTATACCATAAGTGGTGTACATTAGGCCAATGATAGCCTGTATGCCAAGGGAAGTAGATGATTATCCAGAAGGTGACACTCAAGTTGTTCCTCCACACATATGCACATATAACATATGTATATGTCATATATGCACACATACACATTAGGAAAAGATCAGATCTAGTGCAATAGCATACCCTCATATAAACTGAGTGCATAGAATGCATAAGTCCAGTATTAACTGTGGAACCTGCCACCTAGGAACCTGGTGTGAAATCCTTAATAATTTGCTGCAGTTTTACATTTGTATTCCATTTTCATACTACTTGCATTGTGTTACAATACTTTATCCAGTGTAAGCAATCAGTCTAATATAAGTAAAGAACCTCTATATGTAAAGTCCCTATATAGGACACTATATGTAGACTACCACAGACAAACTTGTGAGATGACTTAGAGGATAAAGTTGTTTCCTGCCAAAAATGATGAACCAATTTTTATTCCTGGGATCTATATTGTGGTAGAACAGAACCAGTTCCTGAAATTTTTCTCTGATTTTCACACTCATGCTTACACACACACACACACACACACACACACACACACACACACAATCATCAATCAATCAATCAATCAATCAATCAATACCAACATGTATTTCACTGAAGAATTGTTGACTTCAGAAAAGACTGGGTTTTAAGAAGGAACTTCAGGAAGGAAAAAAAAACTATAGATATTTTGCCAACAGAAGAGAGGAATATATTTCCTTTCTGCTTGATTGTGAATTTAGCCCTATGCAGCAATCCTTTGTAATTTAGTTGAAACTGGTGTGAGGTTTTCTTTTCAAAGAAACTGTTTCCTAGAGGAAAAAGTCTCCTGAGTGAAAGAACATGAACACAGCTGATGCCCCAAGCTAAAGTTCAGAGAGAAACAATAACTTTGGTGTGTGTGTCTTTCTCCCACCTCCTCTGCAGCAGCAGGACCTGTCCTGGAGCATTTTACTATCAACTTCACCATCATTAACTTGAAGTTTGAGGAAGACATGGGTCACCCTGGATCCAGAAAATTCAACATCACCCAAAGAACCCTGCAGAGCCTGGTGAGAGTCCTGAGCATTGTGCCTAGAGCCGCACAAAGGTATGCCTACCTGCTGTGCACAAAGGTATGCCTTCCTGCCATGCACAAAGGTATGCCTACCTGCCATGCACAAAGGTATGCCTTCCTGCCATGCACAAAGGTATGCCTACCTGCCATGCACAAAGGTATGCCT